>WBMW01004151.1:29872-168810 GCA_013396635.1 Penelope pileata | reverse complement strand
CCAGTTTCACATGAACCATTTTATCAACCAATTAATTCACAGTGATAATGTTCATCTATTCCCAACTAGGGACAGGCTATGCCAAAAGGAATAAACAAAAACATAAAAAAGTACCAAATAATATCACATGGGGTTGGACTCGATCTCTAGAAGTCCCTTCCAATCCCTGCAATTTGGTGCAATTCTGTGATAAAAGCCACAAATGCCAACAAATCTCTGTCTCAGCTTCCCAAGGATTTTGCCTTGTTCCCTTGCCTCCCCTTAAACTGGCTCCTCTCATTAAAATGTACTTTTATAAACAATGAAGCCACAAAGTACTAATGCAGTTTGACTTGACCATTTCTGCAGCACAGACAACGAATTTTTCCTTGTTTGACTGCCAGCATAATCTGTAAAGATTCAGCCAAGCAGACCTCAGAAATTGGCACTGGTGATAAATCTTCCAGCGGTCCCACCTCTTATCTGAAGTTTTCAGGCTTCTGTCTCCAGCTACTGACTCTTGACATGATTGTGACCATAAGATTTAAGTATTTCCATTGATGAAGCAGATAAAGTGATAACTAGGAAACCAAAGCATTACCACTCGCTCAATGCTGTCTTCACACTTCTCTGTAAGTACATTGGCTGAATCACTCTTCTTGAAGTTGCCTGAAGAAACAAGAAGACAAAATGACAAAGAAGCCTATTTCTTCTCATACTTATAGCAGTTGCATTTTGAGATACTGGCAAAGGTGCTTGAAGAATTGCTCCTTACTTAAACTTACTGAAAAAGGCCTTTACTGGGCCTCAGATTTTTCAAGAACACATTAAACATTCTTCCCTGCACCTAGGTCATACAATCACTTCACCAGACAACGCTCTTGCAAAAATTGTCTCCTTGGGGCAGTAACTTCTGCAAAACAACCCCCCAACAAGAGGACAAGCTCCCTCCTCCCCTCTATAGGACTCCCACTTCAGGATAGCATGTTCTGCCAGTTGAGGATGAGGGGAATGGGAATGGGGAAACCCAACCCATGCAGTGAGGTTACACTATGTGAAAGCAGCCAAAGCCCTCAGATAACAACCTGCTTGTGGCACCCTTTGTTCTCATAATTTCTGAGGTCTTTCAGGAATTAATCTCATAAGATTTCGGAGCTTACAAGGGCTTGAATTCTTAGCATTGTCCCATCACCCGTGCCCAGTCCCACAGAGGCTCCTTTGGCAGTTTCCACACCCTGGGCTGACTGCTGAAGCACAGGCTCCCTTTTCATGATTGATAACACCAGTTCTGTGAGACTTTGCACATAACCTGTTGGAGCCAAGGTGTACCTTCATCCAGAACTGATCCAGACTGTGGGTGAGCTACAAACTTATCCCCAAACTTGGGCTTTTGGACTCCTGTTTTAGAACTCTGAAAAACCTTATGGGAAGACCTTTGGTCATTAGATGTCTGGATTATTTTGTGCATCCAAATATAAACCCGCACTGATTGGTTACTTCAGCAAAATCCCTGAACCTTCTGTGGTTTACCCAAATGCAGCCCAGCCTACTCTGCCACTGTTCTCGTCAGACTCTCCAGCTTCCAGCACATGCATTTTGCAAAGACTTTAGCATCCTTCTATTATTACATCTGTTGATTTGCTCTGGAAACACAAGTCCTGTTAAGAAATTTTTCTTGCCACAGACATTTCTCACGCGTGCTTTGAGAAAACTAGTTCATACCTCCGCTGTCAAGGTAGCCCTGTACAACAAAAAGGAGAAGAAACATAAATAAATCATCACTAATCTTAGCTGTTATCTCTGCTTACTTCCTTCTAGGCAGACAGAGCTACCAGTATTCTCACTTTTAAATAAGGTAGCAATTTCAGATGCAGTGATGCCAAGTCAGGTTTCAGCAGCGCAGATCCTGGGAAGCAGAAGGCCTACAGATGGCCTTTCATTCCCCAAGCAAAGAATCCTGCTGTGAAGTGCTGCTGCTTCAATAGCTTGGACATACTAAAACAACACAGGCCCAAGACAGATCTCAATGGTTTAAATCCATTGTTTTTAGGTTAAAACTGAAAAAAAGATTGCCAAGTTTTTCTTCAAGTCTGAAACCAACTTGTGGAGTCCACTATCAAGTCTGCTAAATGGGTACTTTAAATTGAGGCCAAATGCATTGCCAAGTGAATACAAGGCAACAGTCCTGTACATCCCATAAACACGCAGGACCAAGACAAGGACAAGGACCAAGGTCTCTGTCCTTTTGTTTCTACAGAGCCAGACAAACCAGATCTGGTCAAATGCAGCTTTCCTGCATTTGGAGGTCCAGCAGTGATAAGGCAAGCTGTGGACAAAGCCAGAGCTGATGATCAGGGTGTCAGACTGGCTTTCATCACACACACCTCGCAGATGGGCTGCCCTGGGATCTGGCAGCCAGCTATGGTGCGGCAAGCAGGTTCTGTGCTGCTGCTGAACCCGGTGCAACAGAAATGAAACCGTTACCTAACAAATGCATTTGTTTAAAGCACAAGCTGCTCTGTGCTCAATGCTGAGAAAAGCCCTGTTGCTGGGTCAGCAGAGCCTTGAGCCTGAGTCTCGCTGGCCAGCCCACCCTTATAGCCCCACAGCTGCAGCCTGCTCAGAGACCAGCTCAAATGAGCTCACATCTGCTCACACGTTGTTGCATAACATCAGCTTGCAGACTGCACAAGGCCCACGAGACCGGGTAATTCCACTGGTTTGATTCTCCATTCTGTTGCACCCATTCTCCTTAGCCAGGGAGCTGCTGTGTGTGAGGTTATCACACAGAACAATGTGAAACTACTACAAGCCACTAGTAAGAAAGGCGAGTAGCAGCAGCCTGCGCCCAAGACACATACTTTTGAACATGACAAATAGATATTTACATAGTTGGCAGAACTGGAAAAGTTACTAAGCAGCTTTGACAATTACCCTGTTGATATCTTCCTCACGGATGGGAGAGAACTGACTCATTACCTCATGTAGCTTGTCCAGATCTGACCCTACAAAATGAAAAGAGAGGCTGGAGTTTGTATTTGGTTTGTACTTGGAACTACCCACGCCCTGAGGCAGGAATAGAGCTCGCTTTGCTGTCATGACTGCAGTGTCTGAGGCAAGCAATCAGTACAACCCAGCCTACCGCTGAGTTGAAGCAGAAAATATGGCTAACAACTGAAGGCTGTGACCTAACAGCAGAGTATTATTCATAATGTATGTAACAGTCATTTAAGTGAGATGAGCAATCCATATGCTTCAGCCACCTCAGGGATGGTGGCTATTTTATATTGCTGTGCTTCTAGCATGGATAGGACCCAAAATCTGCTGCCAAGACTTCAGGAAGAGCAGTGCATGGCTCACCGGCTGGAATTTATCCTGAAATGGATCCTGAAGCTGCAGTAAGTAGGAGTTTAAAAAAAAATAAGAGGGAAGAACTACATGGAACTGCTGTTAGCCTGCATATCATGTTCGTGACGTGGTGTACGTGAGAAATAAGGTACTGAAAAGCAAATAAAGAGCTCTTCAGACAAGCAACAGGACAGGAAATAAATGACTTCTCAGTAACCCATATAAAAGGATGATCTCAGTCCAGTTCCCATTGCTAACACAAACTGGAGCAGTGGAGACTTTTTCAGTTGGTACATTATTCCATGCACCATTTTAACAAATTAAACAGTCTGCTTGGTCACTGTTACTGTCACTCTGGAAGGGGTAAGTGGGCTGGGAAGGTGACAAGAATTGGCATTCTGCTGTCTGAATTCCTCAGACCTGGTTTGTCCCAGCACAAGGAAATTCACACCACCAGCCCAGAGTTTTGCAGTAAAAAGAAGGATCTCACACAGGGTCCTGAGATTAACAAAAGATTAGTTCTAATTGGTGGACATCCTCCCACTGCAGGGCACTGCTGCTCTGCCAAAGGGAGTGGACACTTCCCATGGCTACATGAATCTTAAAACTATAAGCCCTCCAACTCTCTGTCTGTACAGCTGTAGCACAGGCATGTGACTGGGTACTACAATGCTACAAATGGCCAGGACTGCATGAAGGAGCCATTGCTATAGTGATGTTGACCAAAAGACTAGCCAGTTACAGTGTTTTCCATACCCAAGGTACTCCCGCAGCTTTCCATGCACTCTACCAGTGCCTCCATGGTTGTACGTTTTAGCTCTTCATACTCCAGGTTGGGGGCTATCATGTCCCACAGTTTCAGAGGAATTGAGTCTGGTCTTTGTGCTCTGTGCCCACTACAGACCTGAGGGGGAATGACAAAGACAAAGATCAACAGTTGGTGACTGCAGCTGAGCCTAACTGGGAGCAAAAGAGCCCTGGGCAATGGTTATCTCTATTGTCTCAAGGTGACATCACAGGTTACTGCAATGTAAGTGAGTCGGCTATTGGTTTCCCAGATAACACAAGTATAATGGAGCAGAATTTGACCTAAATGCCCTTTTCACTATTCCAGTTCCTCCACACAACTGTGCAGCACAGTTGAGATTTTTAAACCATTGCTATTCTGACTGCACATAGCACTTCCCTTGATTACTTCATCCTTGAAAGACCCAACAGCGTCTTATGGTTTGTAATTAAACCCCTTCATACCCTAGCTGCTCCCACTCTGCTTCTCTTTTTCCCAGTTCACAATGCCGCAGTCATACATCTTTCAAGCACATGGGTATTGGACCCTACTCCCATTCCAATTCAGAGACAATGTTTATATACAAATGATTCACAGAGCTCTGGTACAGTAACACTGTACTGTACTCAGAGCAGAAACTTCAACTTTCGCTTACCCTACACAAGCAGCTATAGCAAGTATTTATGCTTATTTGACCAAATTTATTTTATCAATACGCAGATTTTCCTTCCGGTTCCGACACATGGCAAAAATTTCCTCTCCCTTTCTGTATGACCTGATCACCTCTTTGGTGCTTTCACTCCCCCATTTACCTTGTGGAAAATGGAGCTTACCCAGACCATACAGAGGGATGTGTAGCCAGTCAGATAGGGACAGTATTTTTGTGGCTTCCAGATACAGATGTTCTGTGTCAGGGTCCAGAGGATTGAAAGATCAAATTCAATGTGAACTTCAGCATCTTGGGCTGAATTTGGTTGTATTTTTCATTGCTTCTATTCATGGCTCACCATTAGCATCCCTCCACAAACTTACCACCCTCTGGCACTAAGAACGCAATGCCCAGTGGGTAGAAGAGATGTTTCTCTGATCATCTGTGAAAGCCACTTACCTCCCCTATGAATCTGGACACCGACAAGTGCCTGAGCTCAAAATATGTTTGGCCACCATACAGGAGAACGGAGTAAAAGGTGGCAGCAACAGCCCATGCATCAGAGAAAGCCGAGAAGAGGTGATACTGCAGGGACTCAGGAGCACTGAAGTATACGGGCAGTGGATCCTCACTGTCTCCTGTGTTAAGAGATGAATCGGGACAAAGGCCATAACCAGAAATCTCATATCCTTGGTATGGATATAGATTTTTCTTTGTCAGTAATCGCCCTCACAGTACCTGGATGTGGCTATTAAAATAAAATAGGTAAAACTGGTCTTAGCAACAGCTGCTGGAGAGCCTACAAGTTACTCATAAGGAGGGTGAAGAAGCAAAATATGGAAAACAATTTGTTCCATGTGTGTGAGGCTGCCTCTATCACACCCTAATAATTCAGAAAAACATTGGTCACTTGAAACCACATTTGACTGAGGGATGGAGGTCTCAGAAAAGTTCTGACAGATGTGAAAGAAGGGGCTTTTCATAGCACTTTCATAGTAGGAAGACTGCAGCATGGCTTAGCCTGTATTACACATGCCAGAACCCACACAGACACTCAACCTTACAACACCTTCCTGGGCCACCAGGCCCGCATGGCTGCAGTAACAGGATGGGAAACTGCATGAATGAGGTGTGCTTTCATCCATGTTTCAAAGAGTATGAGCTGAAAGACTTGAAAGTCTAAATAGTCCAGGGCACTTCTAGGTAAGTTTTGTTCTTCAACCTTTGTTTGGTGTTGTTTACAGAATAAATTGTCTATCACTTGTGATAACTTAGTTATCTAATCTTAATCTGTTATGACAAGTACCCAGTAAAAGATGCTAAAAGCGTTTTTTGCAGAGATTGGCTGCATTTATGTACTTCCTTCAACTGGTTTTGTTAAAGCCATTTCCTTACAAGAAGCACATGATTAAAGTTATCTGAGGAGTTTTGATTGCTTACTCATGCTGTACGTGCATGAATCATTCCTAAGAGCCAACCAGCCCTAGCCAGGCAGTCAGAACAACTGCCAGAATGAGGAGCTGAAAACTGAGCAGGAAGAGACCAAGCTGGGATCCCAGCAAATGCATTCACAGATATGGGGAAGGACAAATGAATCTTGATTTCCCTGAGCATTGTAAACCTCAGGGTGGAGAAATGACTCACAAGAGTTGTTCAGTGAATAGCAGCACACTGAAAACAACCCAGTTTTCCCAAGCCCACCTTTAACACACCAGCTCTGCATGTCTGTACCTCTGAGCTGTACAGATTTGATGGTTTCATAGGGGTAGTAACTAGCTGAGTAGTCTTTCTCATCCTCTGGGGGAGCCAGCCTGGCCTGGAGGAAATCAGACAGCTTCACCCGGATTTGAAGTGCTCCAGTTCCTCGTTGCCCACCTCTGACCACGATGAAGCTGGCTGGAGTGACGTTGCAAAGTAAAACCTTTTTCTGGTGACATGACCAGACCGCTCTGGCAATATCTGTTAAAATGCCTATCATAGCAGATAGGGTGAGCTTATTTCTTTTTTCCTGCAGGAAAGTCAGGAGCGGGTTCCCATCCTCAATCATGTATAATGGAGGCACTCCACAGGCACTGGACATTTGCAGCTTGGCAATGGACTCCCTGTCTTGACACAGAGACACTATTTTGATCACCTCTTGAAACCTTTCACAGTCACTGTCAGTGGCATTCGTCTGCAAGATGTCATTCAGGGTCTGCTGCTTGGCTATGTAGATCTTTGCATTGCCTACAGCTGTGATTCCTTGCATAAACATGCTACTGCCATTTGTCTTCATCTGTCCCTTGAGGGTTAGATCAGGGAAGGTGGCCTTCAGGCATTCCCGGAGAGCTGCCTCCACATGGCTGGGGTCGGCTGGGATCGCCTTGTTTCCCAGCTCAGTAATGGGTGTGTATGTGCCACCCTCACAAAAGAGCAGGGGTGCAATGCAGTGTCTCACCTCACTCAGAGAGTGGTAAAGCAGCTTTTGGAAGGAATGATTGAGAATGACTGTTGCCAAAGTCTTCTTCTCTTCAGTGGCAGTTTGCATGCACCATTTCCACAGGCTCTGGAGAAGATCCAGGCACTCTCTTACTGCCCCTGTGACAGACAAGTGCTCTGTTAACGCCACAGCAGAGGAGCCAGTGTATCCCACAAAGGGCAAGAAACCCCACTGAGACCTAAAACTAGACATTTTGTCTTTTAAAAAGAACATAGTACCATGGTACAATGATTTGAGACTGGAAGAGAAGAAAAATATTGTTTATCTGCTATAGCCTTGACTAATCAAAGCTGAAACATCACAATCTTGTTACAAAGGCCATGCCAGGTTGGATATCTGTTAGCAACTCTAGTGCTGGTTTATGGCTCTGTTAAGAGTTTTGTCTCAGTTCAAAGGTTAGAAAAGCAACCAGCTCATAAAAATTGGATAGTGAAGAGCTGCTCTATCTATGAAACTGAAAGTTCAATCCTGCCTCTTTCTGAAAACTTCTATTTGTGTCATTGCCAACATTTTCTTCAATCACATTAGTCAGTGGCAAAGGACACATAAAAAGGGATAACAGTCGGACATACAGTCTAGCAAATAAAGCAGGTGAGATCTTTTGGAGTAGTGATCAGCAGTGAGGTGGCTTTTTTTCCATTGCCTGAAATCTAATGCCCAAGGTAACTACTGGCATGTCCTACACCTCCAGCGAGTCCTGCATTTCCTTACCTTGTGTATGGCTGGCGTGGATATGTTCAGTGATGCGCTCAGTGATTTCCAATAGGATCTCCCAGTGCTTTTTTCCCAACTTTGTGCACACATGAAAGAGGAAGGATTGGCTGACTGCAAGCAGTTTGGCTTCAAACACCTGGAAAATGCAGACAGTAACTGACTTGTCTCCATGTATATACATTTACTGTTAGCTTGGTTGGTGCTGTTTGCTTTCTTTCATATAAAGTGACTGCGCATCTGACTAAGAAAAATATGCATAAAACAAGTCTTTCTCAGGTCCTGTATTTGTTGAATGATGCCAGAATGATGTCATACCAAGGAGAGGTGGACAAGTTAATATAGTTATAAAAGGAGTATCAGGATCGCGTGATCAGTTTGTTACTCACCTTTTCAGTAAGAACAAGAATAAATATATGTCTTATAATCCAGGGTACTCTCTGAAGCTGCTTCTGGATGTATCGGAACTGCAGGACCCTCTCGTTTGCAGAATTCACTCTTTTCTCCAGTGTATTGAGGAAACTTTCCAAGTGCTTCAGGTGTGTTTGTATGGAACTTTGCCAGGGTCTTTGTGTCTTTGCAGCAGTGGAGATGGCCATTCGGATTTTCTGGTAGGCACCAAAGCACAGATACTTGTAATTTCTCTCCTCTGAAGAGGCTGTGCATTTTGCAAAGACCATGCCCCTCAACAGAGCCTTCAGCTTTGCATTGTTTGTTGTGGAGGCATGAACAAACATTGATGCTAGAATCCAGCAGTATAGTTTCTCAAGCTGAATTTGAAGCTCCTGGTTAGAAGCAGAACTCCTGCACTGGATGAGACTTCTCAGTCTTATCTCCAAGCTCTCCAGGTTTGCCAGCCTACAGAACGTCAGAAAGTCCCTCTTGATGTTTTTGACCAATGCCTGACAGACATGTTGTCTGGTCCATGCGTTGCCAGCATCCCAGCATCTCACAAAATACTCATCTATCTCTTGAAAAGATATATAGGACATTTCTTTCACAATGTCTTCAGTTTCTGGAGAGAAAACAAAATAAATGTATCATTCGGAACCCTCTCAGAGTTTTTAGCTAGTTTCTGTGCTGGATCACAATCTGCAGGGACCACTAGTTAGCATGCCTGTCGTCAGAGAAGAGGATGTGGTTTGGGATGTTACCAGACACATAGCAACAAACATACTTACAAGCTACCAGCAATCTGAAAGGCACAGAAGAAAGCCACTCCTTACTATTTTATGCCTAATAAAGCATCCTGGCCAAATTTTGTGCACAATACTCCTCAAAAATCTCTTTGACTACAAAGCCATAAACACATCCTGAACATGGTTCAGTAGTCAAAACCTGACTGCAGCTTGTGTTTTTAATGAAGGAGTTGGTCTACTGCCACCTCAGAGGAGACAAATTGGAAGATGTGAACTCTTACTACTGGCAATGGTAAGAACTGAAGTTGGCTCACAGTGTTGTTAAAGTAATGCCGCACAGACATGAACAGCAGTTCTTGTTTTAGCTCATTCTCACCCATTAAGACAATATAGTCCTATGAGATTCAAGCTGAATCATGACACTTCTCCTACATTGTTTGTATTTTATTGTTCACCTAGTTTCACCAATCAGCTGTACACAATGTAATAAGCAAGACACATGCAATTCATGCTTGCTTTCCCCACTAGACCTTTCCTCTGCAGTTTGCTAGTTTACCTCTTGATACATTAAGAACCCATTTTCCATCTCTAGTGCACTGTTATTAAGCACCACCACCTGAGAGCATTATGCTTATATGAATCACCTACTCTGATGCAGATAAAAACTGGTTTGCAAATCAAAAGCACAAACGCAAAGACAGGAGTTTGTTGTGCAGGACATGAAATGTCCTAAAGACTATTGCAACAAAGTCTTCCCTGATGCTGCTGTGTGGGAGTACTGCATGCTTGGGAGTGCCGCGACTGGGACGGTATTGCTGGGGTGTGGGAGCATGCTGCATGGGAGTATACATGCAGGAGCAGGAGCACTACCTCTGTGGGGAAGCACTCTGTGTGGCAAGGAGTTGCTGGAAGAGGAGGTCCAAGGATGTCTCCAAAATGGTCTGAATGATTCCCTTGATCTGTCTGACCTCCTGAAAGGGGCTGTAATACAAACATAGAGCACAGAGACATTAGTTGGCTAAATCTCTCTCTGTTATCCTGCAGACATGCTGCAGAAGTGTATACATTAAAATGTTGGTATCACAATCTCTGCTAGTGGAGGATGACAGGAGTAACGTCGAATCTGAAAGGAGACGAGGGAAGTTAAGGAGAGCAAGGTCTTTTACAGAGTAAAACAGAATATAAACAATCATAAGGTATAATCACATTTAATCTGACATGGAATAAGCAAGCTGACTTATATGTGACTAATGTTTAGTACCTGGCACCATGTACGTATTTACTTCTGGGCGCATATGCCCAACTCAGTGCAGATCTGCTTCTCAGGAGTTTTATTGCTGAGTTTACTCCCCAAACCAAGTCAGATACTGAAAACCTATCACAAGAAACATGTCCTTTACCTGAGTACCCTGGCTATAAAGCCATGATCGTTTCTACACATCAGTGGCTTGAATGTCCTACATTCCACTAGTTACTTGGAAATATAAAGGGAATTTCATATTATTGGAAATAAAAGATTTCAGCTTTTCCTCAAGATATGCAAACTTCACTGAAGCACTATGATTTCCTGAAATTCTTTAGACAAAATATTTTAAATTAACAAAAGTCGTTATTTCATGTTGCTTTAGAGGCCTTTTACTTTTAAGCAGAATATGTTTTTTCTCTCTCTTGTGACCAAAGATCTAGACTTCATAGATAGAAAAGCTTAAAAAAAATGCTACAGGTGTGATTTGGTAAAACTCTCAGGATGTATTACCATCACCAAATGCAGAGAGCGTGACCTTGCTCTGCCTGTGTTTCTGGTTGAAGCAACACGATCTATATCTGTCTTCAAAACCATTTATGAGCATAGAACTGTACTCAAATTAGACAGTTCTGTATCATCATGGGGTCTGACTGGATAAGTATAGCTTTAGGCATTTTAAAATAAGGGGTTCTGTCAAAATCTTCACCAAAGTGAGGTACCTATATAACGAATTGTTGGCCCAATTTGCATCCAGGAATGATTGATGGAGGAAGCCTGGACTGACAACGTAAACCTGGCAGAAACTTGCATCAGTGTTGCTGAGCAATCCTTAACATCCCATATTTGAAACTGCCTCTTTCCAAAGCAGTCATACTCTTCTCCTTCTCTAGGGCAAAGTAAATTTCAGACTAAATTAATCCAACAGTCAAACATGGCAAGACCTGTGATCTTACCTGTGTCCATTTTCCTTGACATAATCTGTTTCCTCTCCGATAACATCTGTTTCCTACGACGATCTATGGTTTTCTTTATTTTGTGCAAAAGTTTTGGGTCATTTGCTTCTACTGCAAAACAACACTGTCGTAGATTGGCCTTAATTTGGGTGGCATCAAACAACAGCAGTATGATTCTCCTCAGTTTATCTGCAGTTACGAGCATGTCCAAAAGAGTTAGGAAGTATTGGTCTTTGTAGACCGGTATAAGTGTAACAGGGATAACCTTCATGGGTTTCTGTATTGCCTGTATGATGGTATCTCCACCAACAAAATTCCTGCAGCCATGGTAACAGCAGTAATCATCATTCTCCAGGACTTCAACAATCTTCTCATTAATAAAGGTGTCAACATCTGTCTGCTCCTTGTTCCGTGGTGCAGGTGCAGATGGAATGTAGAGGTCATAGCAATACAGCTTATGAAAAATGAGGTCACCTGAAATGATACATGATGTCTATTAGTACAGCTCACTCTGCTCATCTGGGAATATTGGTTCCATATGGGAACATCCCTTCAGGAAGTCCAGTCAATTTTACAGCGCAAGTACTGCTCCTTCACTAGGAAGAAGAACAGTAGTTTTCCCTACTGGATGTGCATTTGGCCAATGTATAAATAGCTATAAGAACCTGAATGGAGCACTATACTTTGAATGAAAGCAAAAGACAACTATTGGATTAGTTTATAATTGCAATCTCTGAATAAGCTTTTTGGATTCTTGCATTTCTCCTCAGGACTGTCTAAAGTTTTAGCTTAACAAAAAGTTCAAGTATAGAGCAAGATCTGATCTTGGTAAAACAGGTAATTCTCTTTTCTTCCCAGTTTATTCAACACACTCAAAACAGCCTGGAATTGAGGTAAAGGTCTGGAAGAAGAAAACTGCTTTTACTTGAAGAGCCTCCAAAGAGCTAATTCCAAAGGTACATTAACTGAAGTAAAAATACCCAGTACCTTCAATAATCATTGACCCAAGAGATGTTGATGTGATTACTAGTAAATCTGACCAATGACACTGCAGTTCAGAGCAACCCTGAGTGAAGCTCTGGTTCTGCACACACTCCAATACTGGTATTTCAAAGTACAGTTCTACACTTCAGTCCCTTCTGCATTTGTTTCTTGTCAAAAATTAGACTTATCACATTTGTACAGTGATGGTACAATTTGCATACTTTACCATCAAGATTGAGACTTGAGTAATCCTTGTTTCCTGCTTATAATTTCTTCTGAGAGGCTGATCACGTTCAAGTGTTGCCTTTTCACCATCTCCTGTCATCTACCCCACAGACCTGGGATAACATTGACTTTTTAATAGTGGGCTTGAGGTTTATTTCCAGTTCAGAGAGCAATGCTATGAGCTTTTGGACCAGCTGCAAGTTGAAGCATATATGGATTGGTTTTGGAGACCCTTACCACATTTCTTTTCTCCACACTGCTGACACGTTTCTGTATCACTGTTAGTATTCATCCTTCTCAGTGCGTTTGTAGAATTCCAGAATGAATTGATGCGGCATTCACATGTGTGCTTGATCTCTCCTCTGTATTGTTCTTTGTGCTGTTTTCAATAAGGCACAATTCTGAAGCTGAAGTAGATCACGGTAGGCTGACTTCCCACATTCGATGGCCAGATTTGAATCAGGGATCAGGATCAAGCCTGGAGATCAGACAGAGAAAGAGAAGGCCAGACAGTAATCATTAGGAGCTGAAAAAAACTGCAGGAGCAACTCCTGTAAAACAGACCTAGCAGCAGCCTGAGTAGACTAGTAACTACATGCACTACACATACTAGTACATACACTAGTAACCCATCTGCAGCTAGGTTTAAAAAGAAAAGCAAAGCCAGTACCAATCTACCCTGATTACAGTGGGATCTCTGGCTGAACCTGTCAACTAGTCTTGCTCAGTGACATTCTTCCAAACACGTGTCTTACAATTACCAAACAACCCCACCAGTAAAAGCAACCTGGATTCGGGATGTGCGCCAAAAAGAGCAGTTCATTGCAGAGGGAGCATGCCAGGAAGGAAGGAGGCAAACTATTAGCAAAGCCAGAGACAAATTCATCTATTCTGTACAGTCACTGAGAAGTTCAGTAATTAGGACAGAGGTATATGTTTTCCTGCCTCTACAAGAAATAAAAGTGATATTACTTACCACATGGTGCTCACAAGCCCAACCACGGTGTCTGCTCCTTCCCTTTCTTAGGTCTTGAATGTCAGTTTTCTAGACAGAGTAAATCATCCTTCCTGGTTTCTCCTGGTGCCAGTTCCATTTTTATTGCCTTCTTTTCTGCACAAAGCCAAATCTCTTTTATCAGGAACTGCCTGGGAAAGCAGTGGAAAATGCTAGGGTCTGCTAGCAAATCCACCCGAGGCTTAGCCCTTGGGTGCTGTGGTAAAGTACTCAGGGCATACCTCTGTTTTGGGGCATGGCTTCATTCTAACTTCAATTTTTTTTTTTTCATCTAGTCCTGGCTTCAGTCCAGCTAACTCTCGGAAAAGGTGGAGATTTGAACTTTGCACATGTCGAGAAACTTGCAGTCTTGTTTCTTCCGGCAATAAAGAAACCAGGGCAGGCCCACTTGTCATCTGGTGGTGCCTTGGCTTTGACACAGTTCTTCCAAGAACTGGAGACCTTATGAACAATCAAGTGTATCTACTTCTCATGTATGTTTTTCTAGGTTTTATTTTATGAGGTAATAACTCAGTTATTTAATTACAAAGTGAGCCTAATCACAGAATCACAGAGATTGGAAGGTCTAGTCCAACCATCCTGCTGAAGCAGGTTCCCTACAGTAGGTTACATAGGAAAACATTCAGGTGGGTTTTGAATATCTCCAGAGAAGGAGATTCCCCCACATCTCTAGGCAGCCTGTTCCAGTGCTCTGTCACCCTCAAAGTAAAGAAGTTTGTTCTCATGTTCGTATAGAACTTCCTATGCTCCAGTTTGTGCCCATTGCCCCTTGTTCTGTTGCTGGGCATCATTGAATAGAGCCTGGCCCCATCCATTTGACTCCTCATCTTTAGATATTTATAAGCATTGATAAGATCCCCCCTCACTCTTCTCTTCTCCAGGCTGAACAGTCCCAGGTCTCTCAGCCTTTCCTCATAAGGGAGATGCTCCAGGCCTCTCATCATCTTTGTAGCCCTCCACTGGGCTCTCTCCAGCAGTTTCCTGTCTTTCTTGAACTGGGGAGCCCAGAACTGGACACAGTACTCCAGATGTGGCCTCATCAGGGCAGAGTAAAGGAGGAGGAGAACCTCCCTCAACCTGCTGGCCATGCTCTTTTTAATGCACCCCAGGCCTTCTTAATGCACCATGGGCCTTCTTGGCCACCAGGACACCCAGCTCCTTCTCCACAGAGCTCCTCTCCAGGAGGTCAGCCCCTAACCTGTATCGATGTGCATCATTATTCCCTCCCAGGTGTAGGACACTTATCACCAAGTACTGGATTTAAAACATCACAAAACTGGCTAGTGGAAACAGTGAGAAAGCCTCAGACAAGCAGATCTCCTGCACTGCAACTTGCAGACTGAGGAAGATTCTTCCTGCTCTTCCATCTAAGTGTGTGTTTAAACCAACAGGTGGTGCAAAGCAAAGGCAGGGGTACCGAGTGCATACCCAACTGGCAGACTGCACATACAGCGAAGGATGAATGAAGACTGGTTGTTGCAGTAAAACAAAACACCCAGTGAGATAGTGTTGGCCGTAGCAACCAGAACTGTGACGGAACAAGATTACCAGCTCCATTGGAAAAAAGGACTCAGAGGAGAAAGCAGGGCTCATCTCGGTCGTACTAGCAATATCCTTGTCTGGAAAGAGATTTATTTTTAATATACTTTTGCTGCTCTCTAGTGCTCTGGAAAAGAATCTGCCCACAATTATTAGCCATAAACTGAGGTTAGGTAAGGGAAGCACGCTATTTCCAGGAATGAACAGGAAAGGATAAACGACAGTCAACAATATCTACAACTGAAAAGCTGAAAGACAGCTCTGAGTGTGTATTAGTCCACATAGCCATCAGCTACTTCAAATTAGCTATATCAGTGCAGAGTGTGCCAAGAATCTTGCCCATTTTTGTTTCCAGTATCAACAGACTATCAAAAATAAACCTTTTGCCTTCCCTCTGCTGCATCCTGATGCGAAGACTTGCATCAAGAGACTGACAGTTGTTGAAGATAAGGTGGCAGTGGTCAATAACTCCCCAACACCGAACTCAAGGTACAGGGACTCTCTAATGTATTATGGATATTAAATTTTCTGACTTTAATGATAACTTCAGATCAGCAGTCAGAACATCCCTCATAGTCTCCAAAATATTCTCCACACACTTCTACCTTTGCTGTGCTGTTCTGTGGCTGCAGAAAGCTAATTAAAATAAAATAAAAAAATAATCTCTGCTCATCGCTACTTAAAAAATAAACAGATGTTGCTTCTGGTTTTAGAAGTGATAGCACAAATCTGTGAAAAGCAGCCTAAAATTGCTACCCACTCCCCCAGTTCATCACACATCCATTCAATCCAGAAAAAAAAATGATGTTGTGTTAGTGCTCACTTCACAGAAACTAAAACTGCACAGCTCTGGTATCTGGGGAGCTCTGCCAGAGAAGGCAAGCAGCCTTACCAGCATTTGCCAGATAAAGGCATGCTCAGGCTGGAGTTTAATTCCTCAACTGTTGAAGATCTTCTCTCCTGCCACTGCTGAAGACAAACAGTACTTTGTCCATAACCCATTATTCTGTCCATGCATGTGAACAACTACAGCTTTGTAAGGAAACTCTAACAATACGGGAAGGAAATTCAGGCCCTGTGGTCAGATCACAGAACTCACACCCTTTTCTGAGTTCTGCCTCTAACTTTTTGGGTGGTTGTGGACAGATCTCCGCAGATGATATCTTCCCTCCGCCTGCATAGCTGACATACATTCTGCCACGTCCACCAGCACTGTGGGCACCACCTTTCCAGATGGCAGTAACTTCTCACAGCTGTGCAGAGGCCTGGCTAACCTTTCAGAAACCTCTTAGGTGCCAAAACTAAAATAGGTGGCAGCTTTCTGTTTGCCTGAAGTCCCTCCTGTGTCTGTGATGATTTGCCACATTGCTCTGCACTTCCTGTCAACTGTGCCCCAGCCCTGCCAGGACCTTCGAGATGAGGCTTCCTTGAGGCACCTACCCTGCCTTTCCATGCCCTCTGCATGTCCATGTCCACAGCTTGTGTGAGCTGCTGTGTTCACACCTGGTTCCTACCACCTATCAGTCTAGCACAGGTCACAGGCTGCAGAAGGCAGTAGCAGGTGAATTTAAAGCTGGTGCAATGAAGAGGTTGCTGATAAACCACAGGAACACACCACCAGTGCCCTCATAACTGGACCTAGCAAGACTGGAACGGGGCTGCTGAGATCTGCATCTAGTCTGGATTTCTTGAGCTGCTGGTTGCATGCAAACGACCTGCAGTTTTTGTTTTACATGTTAGAGACTTAAATCCAGGGACAAACCTTAGACATGCAGCTACAGGCAGAAGACAATCCAGCCTAGGAAACAATTACTGAAATAGCTGTTGGCTGTCAACTGTCCACAGAGTGTTAATAAAGATGTGATGTGAACTGACAACAGGTTTAAAGAAAGTCTTACAACAAAAGGCTCCAGAAAATTAAATCTACTCGGTTTAGTAAAGGAAAGGGGAAGGATGTAGCAGGGAACCAGTCAGAAAAGGATCTTCAGTCACACAAAGCTACTGCAAAAAGCTGTCTGTTGCAAGAAGCAAAAACTGCATGCATGCCGACTGGAAACACGGCACACATCTTTAACAGCAAGAGGCATTCACCAGTGAGTGAAGCACCAGAGTGAGCTCTGTGCTTCAGGAAATCATGAGTTTCCAGTAAAGATAGCTCAGGTGCCTCTATTGAACCTGAAGAGGGAAATAATTCAGAGAAATACAAATACATGTGTTACACTGAGATCAGTATAAGTGATCATAACATCCTTTGAGCGTAAAAACCCATGACTCAGTTAATGTCTAAACTTATCAGTCCTGTCTGGTTGTGCAATATTTATTCCTGTTTATTGTACAAGTAACACAATCTAAGCACTCTGTGCTAGTATCTTAGCATGTACAATTTCTTCCTAAGATACCACTTAGTTACTACTGCAGCAGGGAAGGTCAACTCTGATTAAAACTTGCTGTTTAGAAACAAGTCTTTCGGGGGCTATTCCATGATCTGCTCTGTTTGCAACAGAGCAAATAATTCTGAGTGGCCAAATGTGAACACAGCATCTGCCTTCTAGAATTGGATGCGAGCAGGGGCAGAACGGCACAGAGGGATGGTGGCCTGACTGGTGGCAGCTCAGAGGGCCCTCTCTCACACAACACAGATGAGAGCTCGAAAGCGAATCGAGTCTTGCTCTCCTAAAGGGGGAAAATGTAGGAGGTCAGTGATGAGAGCAGGGTTGGCTGCAGGGAGCTAACGTCACCAATCGCAGTCACCAATGTGCCCAAATAATCAGAGAATTCAGCAGGGAAATATTTGTCCTGTCCCCTTGTTGATGCCCTTTCTCCCTCTCAAGGCCTTTTTCTCTCTTTAAGGAGAAGGGTTTTTTGTAATCTGCTTGGGGAGAGAACATTAAGGGCTCTCCTCTACCTTGGAGTCCTTAGGGACCGGAAAGTGTTGCCCTATTCTCACTAGCACTGATGGTACTCTACAGATGGAGCGTCCTCTTCTGTGATGAAGGACCAAGAGGAAGGGCAGAGACAACAGAGCTTCTCAAGTCTACCAGGACATTCCGCAGGGGATGTCTCCCAGTCAATTGGGAGTCACTGCAATGAGGAAAGACAGTAAGGAAGCTTGAGCTGAGAAGGCAGGTTAGATTTCCCTGGACTTGTCAACAACAGCCATCCAGCCAGACGCATGCCATTAACTTTCAAATCCTTTTAGATACTGCTGTTCAATGCGCATCACCCTGTGTCTATCATACAGTTGAGTGCATGATCCACTCCAGAGAGAGTTGACCCTTTCATGTTCACGCAGGAGTGATCTTGGAATTGGACACTACAGGACCTTAGGACCATGACTTAACAGACACATCTGATCAAGCCATGGCTAAAGATCCAGTGGAGCAACTCACAGGCCATGCACACCCATGTCCCCTGCAAGAGTAAGAACTTCAGTATTTGCATATATTTGCTTCTGCACAAGTGACAGTGTTACTTCTAACCTCCTCACCTCATTCCACAGTCTCTGTTGCAGTTAAATCAAGCTGCTGATATCAACCTTGAAAAATCCACAATCGATTCCCCAAACTTCCCATCAGCTGTACTTGTGTCCCAGGTCCACAGGATGGAATGCAAGGGAACAGGTACAAGAGAACAGCCATCAGCCTCTCTTTCCATATTTTTTCTAGAAAGGTGCTTGACTGCGTGAATCATTATCATAGGAAAGCTGAGACAAGATATTGCAACAGTTTTTTGTGAAACTCAGTTGCGTGTTTTTTTCTTTTTTTTTTTTTTTTTTTTTTTTTTGTGGCTCACATGTTATGGTCTCCAATCCCCTGGTACTATCCCAGTGCCACTGACAATTGCATGCCTTGCTGCCTGCAGTCATCACTTCTCATGGACTGCGGTAAAAGGAACATGCACAAGTCTTCAGTCTACTTCCTCGAGAAAAGGAAGTGGTCTCACCTTCCACATTTTTGCTGAAACCCTTTAGCTGGTAGAACAAAAAGGGAATCAGACTACTGTAAACAGTCTAAAATCAGTTGTGCTTTCCAATTCTGTATTTCATATGAAACATAAAGGCCATTTACTTTAGTATCAACCTTTTCTGAAACTCACATAAGGGATCGAAATAAGTATTTTCTCAAAGTGCAGAAGCTTTGTTTCTCTACCCAGCACATAGTGCGTATTCCTACAAGGTTTGAAAAAACATACAGTATTAGAAATTCAGTTAAGAAATAAAAGCTAGATTTTCTTATCCAGTTTTGTTTTATTAGCATAAGAAGCTTTCTTATCTATTAAAAAGAAAAAAAAATCACAATACTGCAGGCTTACAATACTAGTACAAGGAAGAAAATCTGAGAAAAATAAACCACAAGTGTTATTAATAAAACTACTACTCTTAAATTTTCCAAACCTCATTTTTGCTTTCATTATCTCTGTGACTATCTCAGTGTTATCCAAAGCCCAGATACACTTGAGTCTAATCATCTCTAAATAAAACAGACAAAACTTAGTTGTCTCTAAGGTGGAACAGATTATGCTTAATTGGCCAAATCCAGAGATTCCTCTTAGAAGCCATCATTTAACTCCTCTCCATAATCTTTATACAAAGTATCCTTTCTTCCCCCACAAAACAAAAGAAACTGTCCACAAAACCCAGCCTCCTCAGCAGGGAAACAGAAATCCAGGACAAGCACTGCGAAGTCTGTACTTGCTATTGCGCTGAGCAAAACATTTGTCCATGTGTATCAATGACAGTAAACTCTGCTGGCAGAGGCTGAAACAAACCTTACTACCTTTATGTAGAAAATATATAGGTACATATAGATAGAAAATTCTTACTTTCTATAAATCAGGTTTTCTCATTTCACATGAACTCTGTAAGAAAATGATTAAAAAAACCTCTGAGCTACATTATGAAAATGTCCTGCTTCTACCTTCATCCTGATTGGCACATTCAAAGTTGTAGTAAAAATACTTAACGTATGTTTTTTAATCAGATTAAAAACAACATACAAACCTTAAAGACCATGTCACCAGTGTCATCTATTAAAAGTAGGAAGGATTTAAAAAATGTGACTTGCTTATTGCTCCTGATGCTATTCTCATTGAACCAGACGAGTGAAATGAGGAACATGAAGACACCCATCTTCATTCAGTTCCTTTTCACTGTTCCTGCGCAATTCTCACACGCAATATGGCAGTACTCAGCTGGGAAGCAATGCCATTTCTGTTGATTTCTTTGTTTTGACTAGGAAAAGGAAAGCTAACACAAACACAGATATTGATCCTAAGATAAATACAAAAATCTTGGAAAAATATGCTTGTAGCAAATTTAACCTAGGAGGCTTGACAGCTAGACTGTGTCTAAGATCAATCATAGTTAAATTTGCTTTGAAAGGCAAAATAGACTATGGGTAATCTGATGGAGAGAGTATGTTTGTTATTTTACCCATTTCTGAAAGGCCACTAATAAGAAGCACATGTAACAGGAAAGCATTCCTCTGAGCTCTCCTTGTTGCTCAAACAGCAACACTATTGGGAATGCGATCTGGGGAAAGGTAGTAGTAAGGGAGCTTTTTGTTCTTGTTGCGCTCAGTGATGGCGCTGACGATCTCATCCAGATTCTTGCGGAATTTTGCCATAGCCTCTTTCACCGGTTTCTCCACGAAATGTTCATCCGGGTACATGCCCAGAAACAGCTAGTTGAAAAAAAAAAAAAACACCAAGAAATCATGCTTTGAGATAAAAAAGACTGTTCTGTCTCAATGGTACGTCTCCAGCAGAGCAACACCCTGAGCTTTAGGAGTACTACTATTATGTAGAATCAATATTTAAGCTAGTCTACGGTAGCACTGCCAATGGAAGATGCTGTACTGTTCTCCCTCCATCCCTGACTGCTGCTTCTCATCCCTGAACGTGCAAGTCAAATGCAGAGCCAGGAGCAGCACTACAACCTCATGAGTCAATGTGGCCTTGCCATAACTCTTGTAGTTTCACCTACATCCCCCACCACCCGGAGAAGTACTGTAGACTTACTTCATTGTCCTGGAATTGGCTCAAGGCCCAGACAGCTCCAAGGTGCCAACAAGAACGTCCTCTGTCTGGCAGACTCTCCACAATCTGTTCGATGGTGACTGTTCCCTTTTCAGTTGGAGGAGGGCAGCGCATTGTTGGTGGGGCATTGGGAATCCAGGAACACCAGTCATACTGCACAAGGCAAAAGAGCATGCTGAAAAGCGACAATGGCTGGTATTCAGGAACAAACGAAATGGTGAAACTTGGCACTAGGGAGTTTGCTTCTGTAATATGAGTCCCTCAGAAAGAGAAGACACTGACTAAAGGACAGAGAGATGCTCTAGAGAAGGACTGAAGGAGGTAAGAAGTCCCTACTATCTTTCCCTGAAGGATTTTACACGGGAGAGGATTGGGTCACCTTCACGGGAGCAGTCATTCTGCTGACCACAGGCCCAGACTCACTGGCCAGGCTAAGAACTTAGCTATTTTATTAAACAAAGATCTCTTCAGATAGTCTGAGGTGATCCCTGATAAAACTGCTACAATCAGTAAAATTTCCTTTTTTCCTTTTCTCCAGTTGCTCTGTTCTGCAAAATCTGCTTTAAGAACATGCTCACAGTACTGTGGCAAAACAAACCTGCAGTTCTTGTTGTGTTTTGAGGATATATTTGTTGTTCTCCGGTCATAATGCACCGTTCTTAAATCCCCAGATTTGGTGATAATCCCTGTAACTGAGGCTGTGATTCCCTGTGCCAGGTCTCTGAGCTTACATGTGCACTTATTGCTGGAGCACTGTCAAAGACCTCCAGGGCTCTGGTTCCCTGACAGGCATCCACTCAGAGCAAGCCATGGCCACATGCTGGCATTTCTTTGCCAGGTTCCTGGGGAAAGGTGGTAGGAGAGGAGGCTGATGGTGAATATGGCATGTGGATGTGGCCATGGTGAACACCAGACTGGAAACTCAGAATTACTTCTGGACTGTTGCAAAGTTGCAGGATGTTGCCTCATTTTGGTTCAGATACGACCCCAAGTTTTGCCACCATCTGAGATGCTGCAGTTACCATTACACTTTCTTTTCAAAGCAGATTGTCATTGCTTTCATATATATCTCCCCACTCTGCCTGATGGATACCTACCAGATACCACTGAAGATCTGGGCCCATGTGCCACTGACTTCAATACGATTTCAACTTGTAGCAGCTTGCCAATGCTGCTTCAGAAAGAAGAAGTGCAAGTCCGATAGACATGTGCAAGGCAGTTTTCAACCAGTTAACTCAGGACCCTCGGTAACTGCTCCAGCAGGCCAGAAAGATCACTGTACTGCAGGGACTGAACTCTTAGAAACACCCAGCTGAACCAACTCAAAGACAGATGGTGTATGCAGCTACATGCACCACAGTTATACAACTGAGCTAATCATGCATGTCACATCTGAAGATGGGATATATGCTGCTTTGCTACATATACATTGCCAAATCAGAGTAGTCTTCAACAGCAGCTCTTGGTAGTCACCCATGCACACTCTCACAGCAAATGCAAAGTCACTTAGCATAACTCATTGTATTTTGCTGCAGAATGAGCCATGGACTACCAGCAGATATTTAGGCAGTTCAGGTCACATCTGGAAGGCATGGGGCTGTGGTAGCCAAACTGCACCTGAGCCCCGCAGCATTTCCAAAATGGGTTTTAGTAACTCATTTGAATGCTTTAAATGAAAATTGTACTCCATAATGAAATTATTAAAACCAAAATATACAACTTCCAAACCTGAGCTTCAGTACCTATTTAGGACTCACAATGCCTTTTTCAAAATAATTCCAAAAGCTTCCAAAATAATTGTTTTCACATTCCTTACAGGATTTTGCAGATGACCCTGCCGTTAAGTTTGGCCAGAAAGAGCAATGTAACGTCTGTTCCTTTACTGAAAAGCACTTCTCAGATTGTGACCTGGTAGATCCATCACCCAGAAATTCTTACCTGACCAAAATTCACAGCTGCATGCTGGGCTGATGCAGTGAATATTATCACTGTGAGATATTCTGCTAGCTTCTCCCGTGTCTTGATCATCTTGGGGAACCCTGAATGAGGGAGAAGAGGAGCTGAAGTAACCCAGCCATGAAATAACTCAGTTACCCAGCAGTAATCAGTCAAAGGCAAGACTTAGAGGACCATGCAACAGTCACTGAAGAGCAGGGCATCTTCTGACTCTGCTACTGGTTCTGCCATGTGCTCTAATAGGAGTTGCTCAACCTCTGTGTCTTGGCTGTCCAGCCATAAAAACAGAGTGATCCTGTCTTACCTCATACAGATTTCTAAGGCATCACCACAGTTTGCAAAGCATGTGGTGTTCCTTAAGGGAAAGGCAAAGCATAATTACATCTTTAAAAAATATGGTATCCCTGTCCTCTTACCCTACCTACCCTGCAGCAAGGAACCCAGCTGCTCCCTTTTTCTTCCTTCTGAAATGCAAGCAGGGAAAGTTCATGTCAAAGAGCAAATGGCTGTGCTTGTATTTATAAATGTCCAAGGCTCAGCAATCAAGCACACTGTAAGAACGAGTGCAGGGAGAGCTTATTTGCTGAAACAGTGAGTGAGGAAATGAGAACTTCTGAAACAGAAACAACAGAATGAGGAACAGAAATAGTTGCATCAAGCTGTCTTTGAGGGGGAGTAATCAGAGTTATTTAAAGACAGAACAAAATAGTCAGGGACAAGGGAATTATTTTGTCACCAAAGTACACCCCAGCCTGCATCTTTCCTGTCCAGACTACATCACAGTCCTGTGCTCCACTCCCTGTCCCTGTCCCAGCCCTGCGTGATGACAGGCCTCGGGATACACAGAGAGGTGACAGCACCTGGGGGCAAGCTACCCCTGCTGAAGCTGCCTGTGCCAGCTGCTGCCACATCCACACCATGAACCTGATGCAGATGTGAACTCAACCTGACAGGGGCAAGAGGATGTGGAAGTTCTGGTCAGCCACCAAGCCCAAGGAGGAGAGGATTCACATCCCTTCCAGCATCCTCCTGTCCTCAGCACACTGTGCTCATCTTTCAAAGGAACTCAGCATGCTCCCAGTCAGAGCAGTGCTTCCAGGGCAGGAGTGGAGACTGCAGGGGGAGCCTAGTGTGCAACAGCGTCTCCCATTTATGGAGACCTTCCTATTCCTTACAGATCCAGCCAGGTCGTCCTGCTCACCCTGTAATTGTCAGATCAGTACAAAGAATCCCCTCCACCAGCATAAAGTCCTGAAAATCCTCTTGGACAAAACATGTGGGTGAAAGAAAAGAACATGTTTAGGGAAAAGGAGAACGTTAACTTATGTGGGAGAATAGGATCTTATTAGAGGCAAGAGCTCCTACAGCCAAGTAATGGTTTGCAAGAAATAAAAGGCAGCAAGATGAAACAGAGCAAAAGAAAACACTTGTAAAGAATTTTGAGTATGTTCTCTTGAAGAGAGCAGAAGAGCTCAGCCATGACATGCATGTTGAACAAATGTGAAGTGCAGCATGACATTTCTTGGGAGATTCTCACTTATTATTTGGTGCAAAGTTTGGAGGACAGGATTCAAGGGGTTTCTATCACAATCTGTCTGGCGGTGCCAACAACAGATAAAGACAGCCTCTCTCCTAACAAGCTTAAAGCCTCAACAGAGCAGATCAAAAGGTCTGACTGCCCACGTACAGAGATGACGTGTCACCCAATTGTGTGGTAGGAATCTGTGGCAGAGGAAGGAGCAGTCTCCTGAGGAAGTGTGGGCCTGACCCAGAGTCTCACCCATAAAACCGTGAGTCTGTGGGCCAAGAAGGAAAGGAATCTTCAGCAGTTCAAGACATGCAGTGCACACAGCCTTGCCATCACTAGGGACCTGACAAGTTGCAGACCTGGCCAGGCTGCTGCGCCTTACCTGAGGCCTTCACACCCCTCATCCCGTACATGTAGATGTCTTTGACGAAGGCCTGGAGTTCCACATCTTCACACACCACCTCATCGCTCTCGTAGTAGATGTGAATCACATCCTCTGCAAAACTGCAGACAGAGGAACAAATGAAAAAGACAAAACAAAAAAGTACAAAGAAATCCCACTGAAGGCCTTCTGCTGAGCTTGCAGACAGGGCAGACACTGCATGGGGAAGAATGGAGGGCAAGAGTGGGGCTCAAAACCCTCCCATAAGCAGTGGGAGTGCAATCGTTTCTAACTGCAGCATCACTGCTCCTCCACCAAACAGATGCTGAACCACACTCTATCCTCTGAATAGTTCCAGTGCTCCCCTGTGCTCTTTACTCTCTGGTTTGAGCTTTGCTCCTGCTCAGGCCTCTGCCCTCACATCTATATCCTTTTCTTCACTCACAGAATCACAGAATCATTAAGGTTGGAAAAGACATCTAAGATCACCTAGTCCAACCGTCCACCTACCACCAATAACGCCCACTAAACCACGTCCCTTAGTACCACATCCACGTTTCTTGAATACCTCCAGGAACGGTGACTCCACCATCTCCACTCAGTACAGACTCCCTCTGCGCATCACCCACACGGCTCTCACACTAGGAATAGGGGTTCCCAGACTGTGACACGGGCACCATCCCCTCTACATGAGACATTCCAAGGCTGCTCCTGAATATCATTCAGACAACTCATCCCTTCCTACCACATGTACTTTTCACAAAACCTAAGTGGCACTCTCCAAAGTGGGGGTGGCCCTGGAAACTACTGTTGTGTACAACAACTCTAGAGCTTCTTAATATGCCTGCTACACACAGCAGACATCTCCTCCCTGTTCACTTCCTCTTCTCACAATCCCTCCTTCTACACACACTGCTCAGACCAACTCAACTCAGAAAAAGGCTCAGAAAACACTGAGATAACAGAAACAGTTCTGGAAGCAGTGAAAATAGAAAAGTCTGATTTCTTGAAGATTTGCATCTCCCAACTGAATGACTAATGAGGTATGTTGAGATGTTTTGTTAGCTCTGCAGGTACCTACAATTTCTTGCTAAATATTTTGACAACAATCCATAGGGTGAACAGGTGGACCTGTTCTCCAATCCAGATTTCTCTATCAATTGATAAACTATCAATTCATAGCAATTCTGAGACCTTTGCAAATCTGTCAGTGTGATTTCCGTTAGTCAGCCAAATCAAAAGTTGTTATTGAAGCAGACAGGTGAATAACTGCATAAACACCAAGAGTTTTAGTAACTGTTTCTTCCAGGGGAAACCAAATGAAAAGAAAAATCCTGCAACATGCAGAGAAAAGGTGGCCCTTCCTGACCTTTGCCTTCATCACCTGGCACCTGTTCCAAATGCACACAGAAGTTAATCCTTCTCTTACAGCAAGAGTATTTTAGCCCTTCTTCCTTGCAAAGGCAAATTAGGATATGAAGTGTGTGTGAGGTCTTTTGGGATGGAATATCTTTGTCAAGATCTGCAGTTACATTGAAAATAAAAAGCTGAGAAGGGGTTTAAAAATCTACCAGGTGACCCTCAGTGTTTCTAGACAGACTCACATCAGCTTTCTTAAGCACAAGCCACCCACCACCCAGGCAGCAATGCTGGAGGAAGAAGTTATTTCATCAAAAGAATGGAGACTGACACCCCTTAAGAACAAAGGAGACAGTGGTGACTAGACACATACATGACTGTAGACTCATGTGTCGGGACATCAAGCACTCAACGGGCACTGCTCATGCCGTTTATGAACCAAATACTTATGATGAATCTGTCAGCCAAGACTGAGATAGTGTAACACTTTCCTCCAGCTAACGTCCACAAACAATCAAACTAAACTGAGTTGACTAAGTACTATCTGGTATTTGAAAAAATGTCATATCTCAATTAACACAAGAAAACACAGGGAAGAGAAGACAGGCAAGAACAAGCACACACAGGCAGGGAAACTACATCAAGCAACCACAGAAAAGCTATAATTTCCTTTTCTTTCAAATGAGCATTAACAATTGCAGGAAATATTGCAAGATATCCCCTTGCCAAGACACAGAAAAAGCAGAGGAGACGAAGATATAACCAACATTTCTAAACATTAAGCTTGTATTATATAAACACCCTGCTTTGTTTGCAGAGAATATCTGATTTTTACCGAACATGCTTTTCAAAAGCCATAGGATCAGAAACAACTGCATAACTAGCAAGCAACTTATACCATGCAAAAATACATTGTTTGCTAAATCAAATGCCACCAGAGAATAATAAAATATATGAATCAGTGAATTCTCAGTCCTTGTTTCAGTTCTGAAGTGGAGCTGTGCTTGTACGGCACGGAACTCTTGCAAGACCTCTCCAGACTCAAAACTGATGCCCTTCCTGTCAAAACCCGATCCTTGCAATTTTAAGGCACTTTGAAAAAGGTCTACAGACAAGGGGAAAAATTCTTTCTGAAGAAATATTTTATCTTTTTGAATACTCCTCCCTCAATCTTCTCTCCTCTAGATCTAAACAATGGTAACTCTTGGAATTTCTCATTTTTCTCCTCCAGACTCTGCACCATCCACCCCAATATTTCTGAAGACATACTGTCCACTTCATGGTTTAATCTTGTTGCTGACACAAGAGGAAAGAAGAACCACATACAAGTTTCATGCGCAGCAGACACACTGAGCAAGACTCATTTATTCCAGAGGAAACACTCAAATGACACACACCAGGAGGAGCACCAGGCACCAACCAGTATGACCAGCTGATCCTCTCCTATCACACCTTTACTGCCCAGTGTAGACATTGCCAAGACACGCTGGAGCAAAAAGATGCCATGTGACTAAACAGCCCAAGCTGTGTTCACAAGGTTGTGATGAAGAGCAAAGTGAGCAGAAAGAAAATGGAGTGATGTCTCTGGGACACTGGCTTTATCAGCCCTTTCCAGAACTATAGCCTCTTACCTCTTTATAGCTTCCCAAACCTTAATGCCATCATCCCGGTAATAGTAGTAGGGGATATCCTCTTTGCTGTCCATCCCCTTAGCTTTGATCTCCTCAGGGAAGCAGAGTGAGCTGTAGGTCAGATCCTTCATTGCTTTCTGAACCATTTGTACATGCCCTCCGCCACCTGTCGCATTTGCCTGCAGGAAGAATGGCAAGATACAAACAGTAGGAGATAGATCATGCTCACTTTGCGCTGAGACTGGCTTTCCAAATTCCCAGGAGATGGCAACCAACATGCTGGTGAATATGTTTCTATCAGGAGAAAAGCACACCTCCGCAAAAACAAGTACCAAACTGCAAGGGTCTGCTGCAGCTCTGCATTTTGACATCAGTTTTCATACCTCTTCCATGAATCACTGATAATACGCACATTTTCTACACAGGCACATATTAGGTATCTCCCTATAATAATATAATGGAATACAGTAATAAAGTACAGCAGCATAGAAGTACTGAACCCAGAGCACTTTCTGCCAGCCCCATGCTCCAGAATGAGTGCACATGTGAAGGAAGGCAACCAAGAGTTCATTACAACAGGGCTTTTGCTAAATCACCATCTGCTGCTGAGAGTGATTTAGGATCAAGGTGGTGTTTAGGAATGTAGGCTACTGCTAGGCACCCTGCTATGTAAGTCAGAAGATCAGTCCTGATGGGTGGCTTCTGATTAGGTGTGCCCAGCAAGTCAGTATATGTTTCATTTGGAAAACTCAGCACATCCACAACAAAGAGTACTGCAAAACTCTTTAGATAATCACTGCTCAAAAGCTCCCAGATTTTGCTCGTCTCCTGTATGGTGCTAGTATTGTAGCAGCAAATACCTTACACTTACTCTCTTCTGGCTGGTTGTACATCGACAGTGAAACCAACAATTCTGGAACTGCATGATCCCCACTGGCACGGCATAGCAACATACTCATCCCACATATAGAGGGCACAGATATTGTGCTTCTGCTCAGTAGGATGGGAGTATCTGCCAGGTCTCCACAGTCAGCAGACGAGTACAGAAAACAAGGAAAGTGTCTAGAATTAACGTCTCTTTTCTCTTTGGGCAAAAACCTCTGGCAAGAGGAAGCTATTTTTTATCTGGTGCCAGAGGTATATGGGTAACAGAGGTGTTCTGAAACACAAGCTCTCTCTTTGAAAGCACTTCTGAAACCTCCCAAAATTCCCCAGTTGCAGCTACCATGAGTCACAGAGACTGTCACATGCCAACTTGATGCGGTTCCTAGATGCAGCATGTCATTTCTGGGGGAGCCAGGAGAGGCAGAGCTGTTGTCATGGTAAATACCACCACAGTCAGGTTTAGATGCTTAGATGTCACACAGTTCTGAATTGGTGACTTAGAGGTGAAAGATACCATCTTCAGCAAAACAGGAAGTGAATTAACTGAAAGCACCATTTTTGTGTCTCTGGTGGCACTGGTTTGCCCTTGAGCAGAAAGGTCAAGAAATAACACCATATGTGATGGTTAAAGAACTAAACCACATAGGCATCCATGAAGAATAACTAAGATTTGCAAAGGAGATTACTTACCTTGTCAAAAAGGCCACATTCACAGATGAGCTGTTCTCGGGCTTTGGTATTGATGGCTATTGTGAATCGCATGTGTGGCACCAAGAGCTGTGAAATATGACAAACAATGAAAGAAGGCAAATTCCTTGATTGAATTCAGCAGCAACCACGTGTAGAGTCTGAGGTTCTCAATGAGAACAGCTAGCTGTATGCTGCCTTGCAGGGCAGCCAGTCAAACCATCTCAACTGAGTTATCACCAGGATGTACTCTTGGTCTGCCAAGTCACTGTGAAAACGTCCCTGACCCACACAGAACCTCTTCATGCAAGAACCAACCTTGAAGAGGGGATGTACGGCAGGCAGCTGCCGGAACATAGCTATGCTGAACACCTCTGAGATGAGGTGTGTCCGTAAGAGATGGGTCACTGTCTGGTGGATGTGGAAATCAGATGAGCGAACCCAAATTTTGGCCAGCAGCCAGTCATATGTGGCATCTGAAGGAAGGAATATGGGATTTTCTGGCCCAGGCTTTTGACCAAGCTGAAAGATATAAAAACAATATAAACCCCAAGTAATTTGTGTTTAAGATGACACAATAAGCAGTATGTTCCTTTAAACATTCTGATAGCAAGCTCACCTGGATTGCAATGGGTACAATTTTATTCTCCAGATTCTTGTACAGCAAACAGATGGGTGCAGCCAAGTACTGTATTGTGCATGGGTCTGTTTTATTGGCATCCACACCATCCAGCAGTTCATAGTCCACAATGAAAATGTTTCCTTGCTGGGAAAAAATAAAAAGGCCTGATGTGTTTTAATAGAGAGGGGGAAAAGGAAATAAGACAGCAAACTGTTCCTGGTGAGAAGGACAGAAAAGGGCAGGACAGCAGCTGGAAGGCAGATGAGAGAGGAAGAAGACAGCACAGAGAGAGGACAAGACAGAAAAGCAGAAAGGCACAAGCAGCAAGGCTCAGAACAAAGGCTGGGAGGTCTTGGCCAGAGGCTGGCTCATGTCCTGAAGTTACAGGTGGCAGCTGGCACACCCTTGCTCATGATGGCCCAGGAATGATGTTTGCCATTGAGACAGCAAGCACCTTTGCACAAATTACCCAACTTGTATCTGCTGAGCCTGACAGCAAGTCTTTCAGCAAAGAGAGACTGTGTATTTGGCACTCACGCAGCGACACTAAGGTGCAAACAAGTTTCATGCTGTTCCACCCCCTATGCTCATTGCACAGACAAAAGGAAGGCACCATTCTTCAGCATGTCAGTACAGCTCTGCAGGTGACAGGGTGATAGATCCCTCCGGGCAAAGGTAGGGTGCTTTGCCCCTTTGGCTCCCTAACCTTTCAGACAAAAGCACTGTAAAGGACCCTTCACCTCCTGGTTTCATCTCTTAAACTGAACCTGGAAAAAAGCCTGGCCTGCAGCTGGAGAGAGGAGTTGTAGCTGGAAGTAGCTAGAAAAGCGGGTGGAGGTCAGAGAACATGAGAAGGAGCAGACGGAGTCCAGCCTCACCCACAGCCCTACCTTCACTTCCTCCTCCAGGGTCAGGTTCCTCTCCAGACTGCATTCTACCATATCCATGGTCACTGGCAACTTCTTGGGTATCTCTGTGCATCGCCGGATCAGCACAGGATTGCAGCCATTCAGGAACTGGTAGCCAAACATAAAATCTTCTTTCCAGTGCTGCATCACATACTCTAAAGGAAAACAAGCCTGCAGCATCAATATCACTGTATATAGGATTTCTCTGTTCCTCCCCACCATTTGTTATACTGCACTGAAACTGACCAAAGAAAGCAGCAAAAAAGGAATTCAAAAGATGCCATATATTTTTTTTAATTACTTAAACTGACAATACAATCTTTGCTTTTCTCCTTGAGAAGAATTAAACTGATAATCATTTGCTTCTCCATGCAAAGCAGCAGTGAAGAGGAAAATATTACTCTTCTACAAAAAGAACTCTCTCAATCTGCAGACCAGCTTCTTAGGTCTTCCATGATATTCTTGAATCTCAGTCTTCAAATTCTTGGGGTTTCCTATACAGACGGGTAAGCCCCAAAACAATGGCACAGACAGGGGATGGGAAAGATTCAAGGTGGGAAGGGAAAGAACAGCAGTGGCTGGAGCAGTTCTCTCAGCTGGAGCTGGGTGAGAGGTACCTGGGGAAGAGCATTGACTTTGGGCTTCTCACTAACAGTGCTCATTGGCTGTTTTGTTTAATGTATTTTTTTCCTCTGTTTATTTTTCAATTGTTAATACAGACCAGATTACCAACTCTTCTGAATAAAACGCTAGTTTCGGGGACTTCACCTCCTTACTATTATATGTTTAGCAGTACAACGTGTTTTCCACAGTTGCAGTTCTCAGTCTCCTGAAGTCATAATTGCCACTTCAGCCTACAAGTTCAGAGTCAGAAAAAAGATGATTAATGGGAAAAAAAAAAAAAAATCCCACTGGCGTCTTCGGGGAAACTGCATGACTGAAAAAAGTCTTGAACCTGATTCTGTCAAGGCCTGCCAATAATCAGACTCAAGTTGCATTAATATAACTGAGACTGATTCTTAAAGTTTAAAACTCACAGAACCAGAGCTTTCCTCATGGGTATGGAAATATTATCAATGAAATTAAATGCATAGTATATCTCATCCTTGCACTTTAGGAAGCAATCTTATTAAATGTAACAAATTGCTGAAATTATTTTTAATAGCTCTAGTCTCCTTGTGTGCTTTATTTTATGCTTGAAAGCACAGAAATTCCTCCTATTTCTGTTAACTGGTCCTTACTCATCCTGAAGAGGGCTAAAACTTCAAAGCAGAAGGGAAAAGTGTGTTCCTTTGCGGAGTCAGAACGAGCACATTTACACGCACTTGAGGAACTACATGCTAACTAATTAATGGCCTCTGTGAACCTGTTATATTCAGTAATACAGTAAAACAATATCAAATAATATAACCATGGGCCATAGTAGCACGTTGAGTTTGGCTCACAAATCAAAAGCTTCCCAGCCCCACTTAACAGAAATGACACCGTCAGCCCAGCTCTGACTGCAACTCTCTTACCTGGTCCTCAAATAACTGCTAAGATATCATACCAAAAAGGATTAAAGAAAAGAGGAATTTTGTCTTTGTATTTTAATACTACGTCAGTGATATTTCTATCAGTACTAAAGATATTCCAGAAATTGAACAGTCACGAGCACAAAAGTGCAACTCAGACTCTTAGAGAGATCTTTATTCCTGGTAAGAAGATGTGAGCATGAAATGGTAAATGCATTACCACATTTAATGCAGTATGCACAACAAATTCTGACACATTTTAGAAAAGAGATGACATTTTGGATAGATTCTGTGAGCCCTTTCAAGCACTAATTTGCACTCATTTCCAGTAAGAATTACAGTTCCTCTGGTTGTGGTCTGAAGGACTATTTTGTCTGCAGCTTGACCAGGTGAAGAAGTTACAGCTCTCAGGTCATTCTCAGCCCTTTGCAACATGTCCCCATACCTCCTGGCCTGACGGCGTGCACTTTGATGTCTGAAACAAGTTCTGTCAAAATGGCCCATTAGGGTCATTAGGAACAACTTGCCACCGAAAGCATTCAAGCTGCCCCCTTCCACTGGCACAAATAGCCCACAGGAACTGAGAGAAGGGATCTACAAGTGACGTTACGACAGCAGAGCTGAGGCAGTGCTAACTTCCCCATATCAGGACAGGGATGAGGTGCCAGGAGTTCGAGCAGCAATGCAGCCAGGACTGGGTACGTGGATGGGATGTTGGGCAATAGCCTTATAATGTGGACTGTGCAGGAGACCAGAAGGCTGATGCTAGCACTAACTTTTAGAAGAGAACATTTCCAAATATCCCTCCCTCTGCAGACTTTCCATGTATTTAGATGGCTGAAGTGGGAGATATGCGAGCAAATTTTCAAAAAGGCCTTAACAAGTAATATGCTCTGAAAATCCCACTTAGCTATCTCTAGTTTTAGAGGCTAAAAACCTTTGAAAACTGTTCTATGGGACTTGTGTGTATCTAAAAACAAGTTTCTAAGAGCCAAAAGGGACTATGACGCTCAACTGGCCTGATCTCCCGTAGAGCTCAGGACAGAGAAAATCACTGAGCGATTCTCAGTAGTTTTATCTTGCATGAGATCATAAGGCTGCCCAGAGAAGCTGTGGATGTCCCATCCCTGGAAGTGTGCAAGGCCAAGCTGGATGAGGCTTTGAGCAACCTGCTCTAGAGGGAGATGCCATTGGCAGGGGGTTGGAACTGGATGGTCTTTAATGTCTCTTCAAGCTAAGCCATTCTATGATTCAATGGAAATTTCACTTTTTCATCTTGTGAGCTGTTAGTCTAAGATTACAGTGTGTTTATGATAAATGATGTGTGAGTAGAAGTGCAGGTTAGTCACTTTCATTCTAATCAGATATATTCAAGACAGCAAATCAGTCATCTGATGATGCAAACATGAGAAAACGCTGATGAACCCACCAGAGATTGTGTTGCTGATCCTCACAAAGATCTTCTCAAAATCTGCAAAGTCACTCCAGGAAGACTGGAACATGTGCATAAAACGGTTGATATAGAGATTCTCCATCCTAAAAACAAAGTCCTCAACAGTTACATAAATGATAACTTCGTTGTTACTAAACAGAAAACATTTATTTTCACTACATGACAGTGGATTTAGAATAAGGTTTCCTTTCCACTAGCACTTCAAATGTGCAAAGAAAAGCACATGCACTGCACAAAGATACACTGGGCAGTTAAGAGAGCAAAGAAAGGTCACAGTGTCACAGCAAATCCTCCCAAACAGAATTTAAGGGAGGAACAATTCCAGAAGACTGGAGATGTAAATAGTAATCTAAGACTGAGAGACCTTAAAATTAACTGGATTAGAAGTGGTCAAAAGGGACAAAAAGCCTGAAAAGACAGCAAGAGGCATTCTGGAGGAGGGTGCTGGCCAGCACGACCATAAATCAGACAAATGAGCTGCTATTAAACTGAGCCCAGACAAGGGACAAGTAGAACAGACTGCACTGCTACAGATTGCAGTCAAGGTAAGATCAGGCGCCTGGAGGTATGTTAGGAAGTAACACTTCTGCAACTATCTAGCCTGGAACTGGAGATGGCCTCTTGGAAAGTCTCATTACCCCCGACAGAGACACAAGAAGGCTTGTACAAGGAATACAGAATAGACTTTCCTGAGCATCAGGAAAAGGGGTGAGTATTGGGCAGGGCTTTCTGGATAGATACTAGATGTCTGAATATCAAGTGAACTTCAAAAGGAAGCATGACCATGTAAGGTTTCAGACATGTTAGTTCCCCAGATGGACTCAGACAAGAAAGTATTCACTGTTACTAGAAACTGCAGGTTTCTCCGAACAGCTGTTAAACTTGCTAGTTCTCCTATCAACCTATGCTTGATGATACTATCCCCACCTGATCACGCAAACACTGGGAGGCATATCTTTCCAAAATATAGAGAGACCAGCATGTTATTCGAATCACAGATGTAGGAATTGTGGATGGTCTTGAAGCAGCCTCACCTCAGACTATCCCACCCTTTGATACGGTATGACATAACGTGGGCTTGTGAGACAGATCAGAAGAGGACTCACAGGCCAGAGGATTCCTATTTGTCCATTAACTCTGTACAATTTCAAAGAGCTCAGCAGGATTTTTCAGGATTATCTCATGGCCAGGACTCTGTTTTTTCAATAACATGACAAGTGCAGGTGGGATAGTGACTTTGTTGCCCAAGCAGACTACACTCAGATGTGGTTAAGTGATGAGCCACTGGGAACAGTTTGTCTTCAGCAAGGTCTCCAAGGTGCACTGACACCATCTTTCGGTATCTGGCTGAAAGGCCTAATTTTCCCAAACAGCCAGGGGAGAGAAGCATCTTCAGGGGGCAACACTGAGCACTGTCAGATGCCTAACGTAGCAGGTGCCAATAATTCTCCTTCCTGTGCTTTTCACCAGAGCCTTTCCTCCTCTCGTCTACAGCCAAAACAGTGTCTAATGAGAATGCAAAGGCTCAGTCAGTTCCAAAAGTGAAAAGCTTAAAATACTGATTAAAAATATATATATATATATCTTTTCCTTTATTTTTTTCCTACTTTGTTTGACCACAGGTCCAGGTGGGAAAAAGTCCAATACTGGGATTCAGAGAAACCTAGAAGGTGATCACACCCTTACCCTGCACCAAAAAAAAAAAAGTTCTTGCAAAATGCCTGAAGTACCACAAACACTTACGCTTTAGAGTAGTTCAGAATGAAGTCAATTCCTTTCTCGTTGTCAAACTGGATGTCACGGGGCAGTTCACTGTGAGAATGAGCATCAATGCTCAATGGAAAGCCAGGATGCCACTCCTTCCAGCTGAGAAAAGAGAGGTTGGTATAACCATACAACCTTATAGCACAAGAGCTGTATCGTTCCTTTACCTACGCTGCTTCTGTGACTCAACTATAAAGAAAACTTGCATCAGACTCACTTGGGACAAAAATACTGACTTACACTACAATAATACGTACCAGTAACGTACAGAAACCTCAAGCACAATCGAAGGCATCTATGTGGCCAACTACCATCACAAAACTTGAAGTATCTTAATACTTGTGATATTTCCAAACACCTGTCACAGTTGGTTGAAATCAGGAATAGCTACAAATTTACTGAGAGGGGAGAGGGGCAGAGAGAAAGACAGCTGTACAATGCACACTGATCACATTAACCTCAATCTTGAGGTTACTGAGTTTTGCAGAACTAAAACACAGCCATAACAGGGTGAAACAAATAGCCTGTGATTTGGAGTAAGCAGAGATGTGTTATTGTTTGTTAATCATACTTGTGCAACGGACAGACAGAGAAACACGCAGGTTTTGTAAGTGACTCGCACCCTATCGGAAGTCTCTGCTGCCCAAAGGCATGCTCAGACAGCTACCTCCCCAAGGTAAAAGTGCCGTACCTGACTGACACTGCAGAAGCCACTGAGCAGGAAAACCATCTGTCCTACATTTGCAAAAAATACTGTGAAATGACTAGGAGCTAAAAGTATCAGACGTGTATTTAGTTTCCTCTGAAAGGCAACTCTACCAGAGATGCATGCAGGCTCGCCTCTGCTCCTCAGAAGGTCATGGCACTCTCTCTCTGCAGTGCATGATCTTGCACCATGCCCCATTTTTACTTCAAAAGAAAATAAGTCAATTTCTAAGGGAAAATACTTCAACAGCATTTCCAAATTGCCTGCCACACACAGACTGCATTGTGCACTATCAGTAAAGCATCTGAATTGTAAACTACTATTTTCCTGGAATTATAAGTGGTTTTGACTTCCTCTTCGAATATGTAAATAAAATTCTGTGCCATCTATCTTTTTGATCTGGATTTTCCGCTGCTCTGGTTCCCATTATTTGTGATCAAGATCCTTTCTTAGTCAAATAATATCAACAACACATATGCCAAACTTTAACCCATCAATTCTGAATGGACCCTCTGTTATTCTCACCCTTGCTCTCTTGACAAGGAGAGGCAAGAGAGATAAACTTTTGTTCTTTTAACAGAAAGTATGCTCCTATAAAAAGGAAATGTATGACATCTTCTGGAGTTACCTGCCCTTGGGGCAGCTGGGGGACTCACCGGTATGTTTTTTGGCGGTTTTCAAGCTCTTTGCGTCTGTGCTGCTTGAGAATCTGGGTCTTGTCATCCCGAGGGAGCTTTGCTGTGAACCAGGGGAAAGAGACAGGGTTATGAGATTCCTCTCTTGCCACTCAGGTCTCGAGAAGGACATTGGTGTTTGAAGCCTTCAAAATTCCACACTTTAGAAAGTTTGTGTGGCAAATGCTTACAGAATCCACTTAGTACCTCAAGCTCCTAATGTGGTCCCTCTGAGGGACAATTTGGTTAAGCTAAGAACCTATCTATCTCAACTCTTATGGATTCCTAACGCAGACACTTGCTGCACGTCTGGTGCTAAAAGGCCTGAATAGGGTCATGGGACTGAATTTTATATTTCAGCATCTAGGAGAATTTTCACTGAAAAAAGAAATCACAACGTTGTCCCAGCAAATCTTATAACTCACAATACAATACCAGGAAACATCTCCCATCCTCTTCCCCTGAGCTATTATCTCCTCTGCCAGCATGAGGCAATAAGCGCATTTTCCTACCATGAGAACAGAAAGAAAACCCAGAGAGGCTTCATTCCCAGACAGCTTGCTCTTCTGACCATGTATCCACTATATTACCAAATAACACAGAGACTTCCCTAGTGACAAGGAGAAAGGGCAAGGTGTGTGACTCACTTTACATATGCAAATGGAAAGACAGATAAAGCCATCAGTAGTTCCATGGAAAAAGCTATTTGGGGTTGGAAACATTGGAGGTAATACAGCTGATAATATATATATGGGTAACAGTTCCCAGCTGGATAGGTTTAAGGTACCAAGAGGGTTTCACTTGCTTTTGTTCTTTACCTCACCATACCCTGGATGGCATGGAAAAAAATGGCATGGAAATGTTACAGTTGTTACAAGTCAAACTGTGAAGTACAGAAAGTCCCTCTGAAGAATTCAAATAAGGAAACTGACATATAGTTGTTGTGATACAACAAAAGGATTTAAACACACAATTCCTGAGGGACATGAATTCTACTAGCTCAAAAGGGCTACAGCAAAGCCCTGGAGACACGGAACAGATAAAATTTTGGCATTAGGGTCAGCTTTCAAATTCAAGGCCAGTGTATTGAGCCAGGAAAGGACACTTCATTGCACATGCTTCCCAAAATTCACAACTCAGCTGCCAGTGTCTGGCCTCACAAACTGCTCCTGGTTAGTGGGAACAGCCCATTCTCTGGGATGCGGAAGGGGACTGGCAACAGCTCTCCGTATGTCAGAGAAATCTGGGATGTACACGGGGAAAGAGAAAGGAGAGGTGGCAGAATTCTGGGTGTCCACAGGAGGCCTGGTTTTTTATGGTGCTCACCTCTTCCATCCCGAAGGACAATCTCTTTTTCATCTGTAATCCAACGGTAACATGGGAACTCCAGATAGTCGCCCAGTGGTGTTTTTACAGTGACATGCTTAAGGTACCAGTCATCTTGGTACCAATATTTCCGTTTTTCAATTTTTATTAGCTGAATTTCTCCAAGGTCTTCTTCCACCGTCACATCATAGGAGTCAACCTACAGAGCAGAAATAGTCATCAATTCACTGCACACATGGAAAGCACAGTCAGAACTGCGCTGCACACCTTGCCTTCCCTGTGGCCCAGCATGGCATCAGTGGAACAGAAACTTCTCCATTCCAGGGGGTGAGAAGAAGAGCTATTATGTGATTGCAATGCAAGAGAAAGATGAATAAAAGAACAACTAAGAAGACCAGGTAAAACATTCCAGAAATGGAGAAACATTTTGTATGTAAACCAAAGATGATCTTACTTCTTGAAATGTTTGCAGGTCTGAGAAAAATCTGCAGACCATGAAAGATTTTGCTACTGCCCTAAAAAACGTGTTGTTTGGGCAAGTCTATTCAGACAACTACAGTGGAAGGATGAGCATGAGGTTAACACATTGAAGGGTGAACTCTTGTCCCAGTGACGGGTTCTTTGGTCCCCTCATGAGGCTGGGGCTGGCCTTTCAGGGACTCAGCAGTCTCTCGCTGCATGCAGGGACAGCACTGAGCAAGCTGCACTTCTGGTGGCAATTGCACTACTAGCTAATACCAGAATAGAAAGAAATGAGTAATCATTTTGCATATGGCCAGTATGGCACAATGTGGTGCTAGGCAATTCTGGAGAATGGGAACTCACTCTCAATTTCCAACAGGGCATAAACAGTTCAGGGCAAATGGGAGCGGCCAAGTGCTCCTTGTAGCAAAGCTGAACTGCTACAGAAATCCTGAGAGCAGGGGCCAAAGCCTGCTCTGCTCAGATGATCCTGCTACGCATAACGTGGTTACAAGAAGAGACTGTATTCTCTTGTGGTTTTCCTCATCACAGTCAATAATCTTAGAAACTAACCAGCTGCTGATATCTGAAAGGCAAGATACACTTCCTCTATATGCTGCAGAGTCTGCGGAGACCCTCCGGCCTGATGCACTGTGTCATTTGGCTTCTGGCCTAGACACCATGCTCTACTTGTTCTTTTCAGGAGCCAACTGATATATACATACTGTAACTGTCTTATTTGCTAGAAAAAAGGCTATTTCAAGTAAGGACTCAAACTGAAAAGTGAATAAAGATTAAATTCCAGGCAGGATAAAGGAAAAAATATATATATATATATATTTAAGTGCCTCCAGATGGCACCTATTACTTCAACAGTTACAAAAGAAAGACTTATAGCAACCTCTCTATCTATATGATTAAAAAGCATATGCTAAGAAGGATCCCTCAGCATCCCTTCCTTTCCCATTTTAACCCAAGTTTCCCACATTATTGATGCAAAGTACTCTTTTCTACAATCTACACGTGAATTACCAGCTCTGATGATCATTTTAGGATGAAGTCATCTATCTGTCCACCAAAGGCTGGGATGACAGATCTCAGTTCTCTCATAACCCACTACATGAAACTACCAGCTTTCATAGTTTATCACATCTAATTGATTCACAGAAGTGAGAAGAAAAAAAAAAAAAACACAACCAAAAAAAGAAAAAAGAAAAAAAAGAAAAAGAAAAAACCTTGGGGCTTTGAAGTCCATGCTGCAGGCAATAAAACCTTGTCTTTGCTTGTCTTCCTTCAGTGATGTTTGTCAACCAGCTTTGAAACTGTTCAGGCCATGACAGCTACACTGCAACTCCTCTGAGGCTGCTTCATACCAACAAAGATACTGGAATTTCTTCTAATGTGCAGCCCAATTTCACTTAGATATTACAAATTGGTATCAGCATCACTTAATTTGATTCACTGAGACTTAACAGGCTAATCACAGTCTACAGTCTGAGCTATATTCCCACTTTCCCACTGAAGCCAAAGACATTGAAGAGTTCCTTTTAAAAAGAAGGCTCATTGTATTTTAAATTAGAATTTTCAATGTTTATGTTGACAGTGCACCCATATACACAAAGTGGTAGCAAATGGGGGAACTGTGCTTCACAAAAATAGCATGGCAGTCCTTGGCAGGCTTAGGATGACAGCATCTGCCAGGACTGGAGCTGAGAGATATCAGCCATCGCATTGAAATGATGTCTCTCACTTTTCCTTGCATCTCCAAGCAGAACAGAAACAGTTATTTCACTAGAGTCAATAAACTGTGAACATTTTGAAAGTCTCTGTTACTGAATCTTCAACTCTTCCACCCCCCTCACACATACTATCCCAGAACAGCTAAAAGGATAATGTGCACAGGTGAATCCACTCCCTTGGTGATTCAATAGTTTGAATCAGCTGTGAAGATGAAAACACACCGAGTGGCTTTTCCCAGATGTCCCTGTAACAGTGCCTTGAGCCACCAGCACGGCAGCCAGCAGCTGTCAGACACAGCCCTGTGCTCCAGGCTAAGCGAGCAGGCATGCCTTCCTCCCACAAACACTGCTGGCAAACACCACCCCGACCTCTGCCTATCACCCCGTTCAGATCTTCTCCCCAGAAACAGACAGTACTTAAAGCCTTTCTGATTCATATTAATTTCCCTGCAACTTCTCATTTTCTCCATGACAACAGTGACTGTACACCTTTAACAAGGGCTCTGGATTTGCAGAGTCAGTATCTCTGTAATTCTGCATGTCTTTTCTAAGACCAGAGAGCCCCTTGCAAAGGAGCCCCTAGTCTCCAGCTTCCATACCATTCATCTCAAACTCAGTCACTTCCTCCTCACGCACATCTTTATGCAATCACAACACAAAATTAATTCTCTCTTTCAATTTTACCACGACCCTGCTGATCCTCCTGCAGAGCTGGAAGTGCCCACCTTGCAGACACGGTCCCAAAGAACCACAACACTACGTGAATTAAAACCCATTTGTGTTCATCACTGCAAAGAGAATTCAAACGTCAAAACTAATGCCACAACCTACAGAAGCAATAATAAACTACATCTGGATCAGATCTGCTTTGTATTTTGCTGTTTGGGATTTTTTTGCTCCATCTTTTCCACTAATTTCAAATTCCAAGGCTAGTCATGTACAGAAGAAACCAGCTGAAAAGAGACAGTACCTGGACAGGGGAAACACACTGCACTGTTTACAGCTCAGGTCCTCCTGAAAACCTGCTGCTGCCAAGTGGTCAGTGTAGCACACACAATCTGAAAACCCCAAATCCTTCTTGCTCAGATACCTGCCTGCCCTTTCTTAAATTTCTCTTCTTCAAATGTCCAGCTAACTTCCATTTTAAAAAATCAAAATCCTCCTTTACACATATGTATTTATGTAGTTTCCACAACTTCACACTTACAAAAATACATCTAGGATTAGAAATGAAACAGCAATGTGAATCAGACCCAAAGAGTTGATGGAACTGCGATGCTGACAGCCGAGCCTTTGGCATGAACTCACTCTTTCCGTAATAATCCCTTTGACAATATTACAAAAGCCCTGAAACACTTTCATAAGTCACTGTCAGCGTCATGCAAAAATGACACTCAACTAGCCTAAATGTTCCTGAGGGGTTTTAGCCATTTTATGACCATCATGGTTCTATATTAATGGCAGTTCTGGAAGTGCGGTTCCCTCCTGACTCCTCACCCCGTTTCCTCCAGCTGCTGGCCAGAGAGGCCAAGGGCTGACCTGAGATTCATAATGCAGTTTTGCCAATGCAGTTAAGGTATAGCAGGCTGCAGAGATGGTGCAAGTTCCAGACAAGCAGATAGATGGCTTGTTGCTCAAGGTTTCTGTTGCACTCATTGTACGAGGTCTCCTGGTAAACCACACTGCACTCCCAGTGTCTGCACAGTGAGGCATGCATGCTGTGAGTTCAACAGCTGACTCCAGAGAACAGAATGAAGGCTGTTGGACTGTCCAATCCCCCTCAGCATCCTGTCTGAGCAATTTACTCTCTTGCAAACCCTGAGCTCTCTCTGACAGAGGAGAGCCTCCTGCTGACCAGCCCAGTACTGCAACAGGAGTGACAGAAAGCGCTCCCTAAGCACAAAGCTCAGAGCTGCACAGAACTGTATTTTCCTTCTGGAAGTACTGGCGAGTGTGTTTCAGCAAAAGGCAGACGGAGGGGTAACAGGAAGCAAACACAGAACTGAGAGAAACGATGATACTCACGTTGAAATTGCTCTGCACCAACAGGAACTTACTCAAAATACAGCGAGTGAGGAAAAGCAGCTCTGGCTTTCTACATTGCCTGTGTCCAGGGCCTGAAGCAAGTCAGACTGAAACTAAAACTAAGCTGCCATTGTGCAAGTCCCTTCTGGTTTTTCTATATCTATTTCCTTCCATCAACATTTGGCACACAGATCTCCTGCTCAGATCAGCCCGGAGCCCGCGTCCATTGTACCCAGTAAAAGTCACGATTTGCATTAATTCACATGAAGCCATTACCAGGATACGGCACTGCTGATACCAGCCCGGCACCCAGCAACAGCACTGGAAGGTGGGCAGAGCCTTACAAGATAGAACTGCAGAACTCTGGCTATTCACGGAAAAAGTGCTTTTTTTTTTTTTTCCTTTTTGCAAATGTGATCACATTTGAATCGCTTGGCAGAAAATTAATAGGGATGCCACTGAAACACTGAAGGCAGAACTAAGGGCAGAACTAGTTTCAAGTGTTGCATTTTACAGTGCAACCCACCTCAAAGTCTCCTGGTCCCCTTCAGGGTTTTTGTTTGTTTGTTTTTTGTTCTGTATCTTTATTTTTTCTTTCCTTTCCTCCTGTTTGCACAGCACATCAGTAAGACTCGCAGAGTTTTGGCACCACGTTACCCAACTGGGTGCCCTGCCCCTGAAAGCAGTGCCTGCAGCACAGAGCTTTCCAGGCGGCTCTGCGGGCATCCCATAAGCCAGACCTGCCACAGAACGTGCTAGGGAAGGACTGCACGTTTGTCCTACCAGACAAACACATAACAATGAAGAGAAATAATTAATTTGGATAAAGTCAGGGATTAGTCAAGGGCCTTTGTACCCGGAAACAAGTTTGACAAAAAAAAAAAGAGGCAGCCCCTGTCTCAGCTTGCTCACCTAACAATGCATTTTGTATAAAATGTCAGGTAAACTATTCACCCAGTTAAACACTCTCAAATCCCCCTAAAAGCCACATTCCCGAGGAGAACGTAAGTGCTCCTTCCAGGAGCTCCAGCGGCTGCAGGGCTCCACAGACCCCGGCTCCCTGCACCCTCGCCCAGCAGAGCCCACTGCTCGCACCCTGCGCAGCCCCGGAGCTGCTGCTGGGTGTACGCTCAATGCTCCCATCATGCCATTCTCTCCCTGTGAAAGGACCCTGTGTCAGCGGGTGCTCCAAGCGGTGCCCAGCCCCAAGCTCCAGCACAGCCTAGGGACGGAGCAGTGCGGGGCTGCGGGGGCCCTGCTGCTGCTCACCTGCTCGGCAGGAGGGGACCCGTCCTCCCGGGAGCAGCCTCACCCGAGCGGGCAGGACACGCCGGGCTCTTCTTCCAGCTCTTGTGCTGATGTTGAGAAGCTTTGCTTAAGTTATGTGAGTATACACTGGATAAAGAAAGAAGGAGCGGACGCCCATTTGGGACGTTAGGATAACAAGATCTCTGTGCAGTAAATGTTTAATCATGAAGGAAAACAATTTCAACAGCAGCAGCTGGTAGGGACTCACACCTCTGATTTTGCCAGATCGCTCTCCTCAAAATGTTTACCCTAATATTTGGGGACCACATCTACACACACCATCAAACCTGACTCAAAACGCTGAGTTCTGTGAACCACACCAAGGTGCCCAACGCAGAGCAGAAGGGACACCGGGCTGGGGCTGCAGAGCCCGGGGGTAGCAGTGCCCCTGACGCAGGGGCAGCCCCACAGAATGGTGGTGAGGTTGCACCTGTGCACGCTGTGGTCACCCTCATTCCCGGACTGAGCAAAGAGCTCTTTGTTAAAACTTCTGAAGTCCCTTAAATCTCCTTAGGTCTTTCGGGAGCTGTGAGTTAGCTTTGCAAATAAAACACACATTTTAAAAAACGTCCTGAGTCTATTATTTTGACATCAGGTATAAGCAAATGAATAAATACCATCCTAAAAGGGTGCTGGGAGTATAGGAGACTGTAGAGGGACGGCCTGGGCATGGCACACCACACAGGTCGAGGTGAGCCAGGTCTTCCATTTAAGTTGCCGCAGGCAGTTTGTTTGGCTGCACCCGCATTGCTGCCCGAAGTTCTCGTCTCATCCGTTCTTTCATTCCTCGGAGGCAGCGAGGCCGGCTGCTACCGACCCTTCGCACCACACTTCGCAGCACCCTAACCCAAGCTCCGCCGCTCCGAGCCCCGTTCCGCCCCGAGGGCCCCACCTTGCCCCCGGCCGCCCGGGGCCCTGCCGGCACTCACCGCGCCGCGCTCGAAGTCGTTGTAGAAGGGCTTGTCCAAGAGGTGCCTCTCGCTGCAGCCCGCCGTGCCCTCCAGGCTCAGGTACACGTAGTCGTCGGTGCCCGCGAACCACTGGCTGCCCGTGGCCACCGTGACGGTGTAGGACGGCATGGTCCCGCCGCGCCGCTCGGACCCGACCCGGCCCCGCACCGCACCGCACCGCACCGCCGCTCCCGGACCCCGCCGAGCGCCGTCCCCGCTGCGCTGTGCGCGCTGTTCCGCTTTATTCCCCGAAATCCTCACATCTTCTCAATCTCCCCCTGGTCTGCGCGCAGCCGCCAGTAACGCTAACTGCTTATCAGTGCATCGGCGCTGCACGCACACACACACACACCCCCACACGGCACTTCCACAAAGCGCTGTGGAGATCCCACAGTTTCACAGTCCCACCCTGAGCGTAGCGAGCACCAAACCTCCGCTGTAGTTAAAATGCAAACACTGAGACAAGCAAAGAGCTCTCTGTGCTTCCTTCACAGCCACATTCCCCAGGGGAAATAACCCAAAGCACCAGCGCTGTACACACACACACAGCACCCAGCACTGAGCCCACCGATGCCATCCTCCCGTATTTCCATCAGGCACACAGAAGCCGTGTGCTGGCACCCTGCTAACTGCTCCGTGCTGGGCTGGGGCTCTTGCAGAGCCCAGCGCCTTGCCAGCACTGCTCACACCGAGCTCCGAGCTGCCAGGAGGGTGCCATGCTGCTGGGGATTGCTCGTGGCAGGCACACTGAGCTAGATGGATTAAAGCCAGCTCAGAAGAGCCCTGTTCACGGCACACCTGCACCTCACCTGTGCCCCCATCACCTCATATAACCAGTTCAGCAGCACTCATGCTCCAAGGCACTGTGCACACCCCCTGGCTCATCACATGTGTAACTGGGGGGGCATGATCAGCTCCAACCTCCAAACACAGAGGGAACAAGTCACCGAAGTCAGCAGCCTGGCTGCAGAGTGCCTCGTGCCTCCTCCCAGCACGGCCAGGAGCTGCCAGGCACTGCCACAAGATCACTCAGTAAAGCTCTGCTCCAGCCTTTAACGCTGCAGCTGCCCACAATGGGTTGTGGCTTGCCCAGTGCAGTCAGTGGCGGCCACACAGCAATGGAGACAGCCTGTACGCTCTCTTCTTCTTTCTCAGAAGCATGACAACACTCAGCCACACTCTCCCAGCCTAGCTGGAGGTCTCCTAGGTCTCTTCTGTACAGACACTCAGCTGCTTGCTATATTGTGACACCGCCAGATACTGAGGCTCTCTCACATTCAGGGTACATATTCACATACAGGCATATATGGAAGTTCCTTCACAGGCTCTACAGAATTGTACAGCATGAGGCTTCAGCCTGCTGCTGCTTCCTAAATGGCACCCAGAAGTGCAAGGTTGTTTCTGCTGCAAGGCACAGCTGCAGCAGCTGCAGAATCGCAGCACAGAGATCTGATCTCTCCTCCCGAGCCTTCACCACCACGTGACCCTTCCTGCCACACCACAATACCATCCAAGCACACTGCTACCCCAGAAAAGCCCACCACAAACACCTAAGTCCTTCCTTCTTTTCATTTTTCCTTTTGAAGAAACCATACAACTGTTTCATTTTTGCACCCAAGTGGCAACAGCACTGAAGTTCTCAAATTTAGGCTCACAGCTTTCCCTGAGTTACCTGAAAGCCTGGTAACGTAACAGTGCTTCAGTGGCTTTTCTCCAGCCAGACCCAGAAAGTATGCGCAGCCTGTGCTTGGTAGCCTTATTCCTAAAGTCAGGGAGAACACTAGAAATGTGAAATAAACAGGAGGAAGGAGCGAGCCGCCATGATGGTACTGGGCTGAGGGGCTCCCCTGGGCCCAGAGCAGGGGCTGGGGGAGGCAGGCACAGGCCCGCTGTGAGGACAGTTACTCACAGGCCTCCTGCCCCTAAGCACTGCTTGCATTCACTGCACTGAGCTTCTCAGGGGAAGGCCATTGCCATCCCTCTCGGTCTCCTTGCAATGCCAATGACAAGCAAGGTTGTGCTGTGAAGATGTCGCATCCCTTACAGCTCCCCCGAGGCTACAGATGATTTGGATGGGCAGATGGCTCTCGGAATATGCTAATAGAGGATCAGGGATGGGGAGGACTGATGCAACATGGTAATTACCAAGGATGGAGGTGATTAGCAGAGCCTACGGAATTTTCCAGGCTACATAAATAATCTACAGGACATGGGCTTGATTGCTGAGAACATACGGGTGCTACACGTGCAGCGCTCCACCAGCCCAGAAAGCAGCAGCTCCTTGCTTGCAGCCCTGCTGCTGTCCCTGCTTGGAGGACCCTCAGATTCCCTACAAGAACACAAAGCTGAGTGCAGTGCCCTGGCTCTGCCAGCCTGGCAGTGGTGACACCGACACCCCTGAAGCTCAGAGACCCCCAACAGTTGCTATAGCAACACCTACCACACTGTCCTTAAACCTTTTGTGGGAGGGAACATCCTGTTCCCAAGGGGCTGTCTGCCTCCCGCCACGAGCTGCCTATCCCTCTTGAGAAGCAGCGCGGCTCGATCCCCAGCACATTCAGCTGGCAGGAGAAACAGGGATTTAAGTTAATCCCATGGTCCTGGAAAAGAATCTGATCTCCTTTAGCACAGCACTTTGAGGAGAAGGAAGTTAAGTATGAGAACGAGACAAGGGGCAAGCCAGACTCCAGGGAGACTCTCAGTGCATCCTCAAGACGGGAACAATGGTACTTTGTGATTTAATTTGGGGTGCACAGGGGTAAGGCACATATGAAATACTACATACATTGCCTAAGACTGCTGTTCTTTCTCAGTTGGGATCAAGTCTTCAGCCAGAGACATTTTCTATTCCCTCCAAATCACAAGGATAACCATTTCCCTTGACAAGAGAAGACACTGTCCCCAGTGCCAGACCCTACGGCTCCAACAGCGACGAATTCCCTAAGCCTGCCTGGCCTGCCCTGTTTGCAGGTGTCCTTTGAGGAAGAGAACATCAGAGTAAACCATCACAACAAGGGGCTGCCAGCAAAAATGACTGGGAGGTTAATTTTAGTGAAGTCTTAAGATGTTCAGAATTGCAAGCCTGATTCCCTGAACCTCAGACATTTAGCAAGCACACCTTGAGTGGTGATCTCCCTCCTCTGCTCAGTGCAGCCTCCTGGTTGTTTTATGCACTTACTTCAAATCCTCCTCTGATGTTAAAGCCTTTGAGACAACTTCATTCAGCCCCACTCTCAGCCAAGGTCTCCTCTCTCTTTTGAGACTCTAAAGACTCTACTTTAAAAGAGTATCCTTGAAGTTTGCCACCACTTGACCCTCTCTGAGCAGTATTACATTTCCAATTATCCTACCCTGAGAAATGCACTGAACTTGCTCCCTGTTTCTTTTACCGAGCTCTACTGATTTATTAAAAAAATAAAAAACCAAAAATCAAAAATTCACCTCCCCTGCATTCCCTCTGAATTACTTCTCCCCTCTGTTCAGCCATGATTTTTTTCCTCTGTTTGATTCTTATTCTATAATGAGATATTCTTGTCTGATGTTCTGATACCATCCATCCATCTATCCAAAGGCTGCGAAGGAGCATCCTCCTCTGGCTGTCTGGATTGTGGTAACTGTACCCCCTCAATCCCAAAACATCAGAGCACATCCTACCCACCAGAGAACAGAGCCAGATACAGGATTTCCATGAAAAACTGGGATGGCAGGCTGACACTGAGCTTTACTTGCACAGTGCCAGCTTTGGGTACTTCCACACTCATCTCACTTTCACACTCATCTTCGGCTTCCTGACACAGCCCTTGCAGAGAGCTGATCTCTCCATCCTGTGGGCCCCTTTCTGCAGCCCACCCCTCTGCTTCCCACCACAGCAGGTCAGCAGCCACAAGTGCGGCTATTGAGGCCCTTGGGGCTTGGTTGTCTGAGGGGCTGAGAGCCAGCAGCTGCAGTTACACCATCTGACACCTCCATGCACCTCCAGAAGGTACTCAGGTGGATCTCACAACCCCTGCTGCTGCCCTCCTGCCTTGTGCAGCCTCTCTCTGTCCTGGTCGGAGAGGCAAGTCACGCCGGTCCTGCCCATCGGGTGACAGTAGCTACTCACCACATCGCTTCAGCTCCTGGGGTCAGCAGGAAAATTCAGTTTTTGGAGTCACAGCTGTGCCACCTTGTTGAGCCACGGCTCTGTCGGACATTTGTCTCTGATGGACATTTCACACAGGGACACTAAGACTCCCTCAGACCAAAGTGAGGTTTGTAAGAAGGAAGAAGTTATTTTATAATTAACTAGAGGTGCCTGACCTCAAGATGGGGAACTCTTTAACCAGAGGCCAGATGGCTCTATAGAGTCTGTTCACTAAGCAGTCTTTCAACATTCCATCCCAGAGGCTGTCAAACAGCAGGCCCTGGAAATCATCTTACCATCTCTCCAGGAAGGTATTTTTGTATGCAAGTCCTGCTGGTGAATTTAGCAAGCTTTATACAAGTACCTTTGTGTATTGCAACCAGACTTGCTTCACTAGGAAACACCAGACACCGAGCCTTTCACTTTGCATGGGAAACACCTCTCTAGGGCTGCGGTATTAAAATTCCCTCCCATTTCCTACCTGAATTAAAATTCAAAACTAGTCACTTATTAAAAATAAAGATAAAATAAGAGAGTCTCTTTGAGACCCGCTGTGTGTTACAGACAACTCTGCAGATCTTGTTTGCTCTTTCACACTTACGCATTTGTTACAAGCTGTCTCACAGCAGTGCAGATAGCAGTTTTCCTTGAATTATTGGTGCTAGAAACCTATTCATGAGAAACTACTGAAGACTTCCCGTGCTGGGGTTTGGTCCTGGCATGAAAGCACAGGTAGCACTACAATGATGCTCACACTGGCAGCAATGAAGGGTTATTGTAGTTGCCCACCGCTCCATGCTTACACAAACTTTTCTTTCTTAGCTCTGAATCAGCATAATGAGCATCATCTGCTCTGCACCAATGCACTGAGAATGCTGACATCAGACACAAAGCTCCATATATTTTAAGGCCCACAGGAATACTCTCTCTCCACCTCCTGTATGGCACAAGCCAGAAAACTCTTCCCACGATTCCCACACTTGACCCCAAAGCACCTGCATGAAGTCATGTCTTCTCACTGCAATGATGGAGTCACCCACTTATTCCTGACGGTAAACTATCCCTTCATGATCCATGATATCAAATTGTCATGGATTCTACGGTGCGTTGGCATGCTGCACTGGAGAGCCGTGCAGTCCCGTGCTAACTCCTGTAAAAGTAACTCAATTCACTCGATCATCTCACTGTCGGGGAGCTCAACTTTTCTCCAGACTGGGCCGCTAATACTTTTTGAAACAAAATGGATACGGTGCTGGTTTTGTTTTGTTCTGTTTTTTTTTTTTATAGAAACACTTTATTGCTGCAGTCAATAACCCTGTGTATCACACACAAATAACCAATTACAGTTTAAGAAACTAAAAATAATTCTGCAAGTGGTAATACTGAGAAAACAAACATACATGAAAGGATACAAAACTATACATTTAAGTTACTAGAAATTTGCTAACTAAAAAATTCTGCAGAACTGTGAAGTGTCTTGTATAAACTATACAACACATGCCAGTGTAAAGTTGTTTAACGTTATACCATTATCTATCTACAAATGTTTTACCTAAATACAAGATCAGCTGCAACTTTTTTCAACAGTTATCTTCTATACAAAGATGAGTGCTTTCAGTACTTCACTGGAATATATAGACACTGCAAAATCTCAAAACTAAAAAATAATCACAAAACAAAAGGTCCTGTTTAGAAGTTTTCCTTGCATATCTAAAATAATGCTGTGAAAACCCAGCCAGCAACATCCTTGCTTTTGTATTTGCCCTGTTTCACCCTGTCTCTGAGAAGGACCCAACCCTCAGCCACAGACCTCCTTTCAGTGCTGGCCACCTCTGCAGCAGACTACACCAGAAACCTCTATGTGAATATGCCTCAGCCTAGGGGAAATTTGCATCTGAGTCCCACTTGTAATAGATACTTAGCCAGCCAAACGCAGAGCAGAGGAATCTGCTTGATGCAGCTCCAGCACACATAGGCTGCGTGCCCTGATCAGCACGGGGAAACAGCAGGAGGGCAGGACAGGGAGTTTCCATTGCTTCCCAGGATTTCTAAGGCTGTAGCACAGGGGTCCTGCACTTCCCTAGCTCCTTGCAGGTGTGGTGTAACCTCTCTTGAATCCCTCCCACTGAAGCAAAGCCAACATCAAGGACATTCAACCAGATGACGCCTTCCCCAGGTCTGGCCGCCTCTTTAAACATCGATCCCCTCCAAGAAAACTGGATTACAGTTGTAGAAAGTCCTGAGAATTCACAGCAATCTAACATCTCTTCATCTCTTAAAGTGGAGCAATCCTCTGAAGTGCATGCCTGTATTTTTAACAAAAAGCATGCTCATGACCTGGCAGATGCACTGAAGGTAGATTTCCTTGGCATAAGCAGTGCCTTTTTGGACAGGACATAAGTCAATAGCATGGGAGTCTGGGGACATCTCTAGAGCAAAGGCTCTGGCAATCTAAGGAAAGAGCTGTGGTGGGTAGTACTAAGCCTATATTCCCTCCTGTTTAAATTCTTGTCTCAGAGAAGTCACGGGTAACCTAAACTAATGTTGGCCAAAGAACAAGGACCAAAACAAGCCTGATTTTATTTCAGTCATTTCAAAAGGTGCCAAAAGGGAGTTCTGGAATGCCTGATGTGATGGGGGTGGTGGCTTCCCTTACCAATGTCTGAGTGGGAAGGATGGTGCTCACCTGAGCTAGCATCAGTGCCTTGCAGCTGGAAGCTGAAAACAAGTCAACAGAACCTCCTTAAGGAGAAAGAAGGAAAAAGCACCATTCAGCCTTCCTATACCATTTGATAGCACCATGCAGAAGCAGAGAACTGCAGCTCTAGAAGCCCCCTGTTAATATCAAGCAAGAATCAGTTCAAGTGTGACCAGCATAAATGAAAAGTCCTGGCAGATGGACCTCTTCTGCAGCCCTTCTCAGTTTGAGCAATCCTCACCACATGGAGAGTTTAAACACTACGCATCACTTTCTTTCGGAGGACAGCTACGGGGGAAAGGGAATGGTCAGTAGCAACACTGGCTAAAACAGTTTTATGTGCAATTATTTTTCTCCAGACGATCTTACTGGAGATGCTTTTTCTTCCCAAGCTAAGATACACAGGGTCACAGCAAAAACCTTCCGTGTCCTGAATACTCTGAACACAAACTGGCATATGCTGCACAGAGCTTCCAAAATGTCAAATGAGATTTCACAATGTTTCACCAAGAATCATTTATGACAGTCATTAAAGCAGGACCAGCGTGTTACTGTATGCCATAGTGGCACTTGTCACAACATCATGCAGACACCGGTACCTCCCAGATGCAAGCTGGGGCACAAACAGGTTTCACACCAGAACTTGTCCATTTTCATTTCCCCCTACTGGCCACAGACTGGATGAGAACACACACAGCATCACTCCACAGCTGATTCTGTGCATCTTGCAGACATAAAAGCCTTGTGCAATGGGCATTTCGGAAGAAAATGACAAAGGTGTGTAAGACCTGATATTAACCCACCTGAGTTTATCCAGTAAATCTTTTCACAGAACAAAAAAGAAAACAAAACAAGACTGAATATTATCTGGGTTCTCAGAACAGAGTCATCCACAGCAAAGTTCAGGAAAGGGTCTGAGTAATTGCACTTCAAAATATGGCAGGTGTAGACAACACGCTCTACATGCATACCGTCATGAACAGGGCTGTCCAGGTTCTGGCGAGGCGTGCAGGGCTTGTCTGCCTTCATCACATAAGCATGGAACATCCTGACACCTAGCACAGTATGCAAACCCACACCAGTGCAGCTTTGCTAGGACTGCCGAGAGGTCTGTGTACTTGAAAACATCTCAAGAACAAGGTACCACGTTGTTCATGAAGATCACAGTCAGTAAGCTTCAAGCATGAGATCATACAGAGGTGCGCATGCACGTACTTCTCTTCCAATAGCTCTTCATGTGTTCTCTTACCTTAGTCCAATCTCTGGCATTTTTTTTTTAAAGATTAACTTAGAAATAAATTAACAGTACATTTTCAGAAAAAACAAAAAAAATTCTCATCTCTTATTCTTTGGGATATGTTAATGCAACCGCTTTTATTATGAAAAGGTCATGGCCAATGAAGTCGTACTTGAAAAGAACAAAGTCAAACTTGAACTGGACCTAGGGATTTAATTCAGCATCTCAACAAGTAAGTAGAGGCTTTTATCTAACTGAGAAGTCCACCAATCATAAAATTATCATCAACTTCACAAAGATTTAGATTGGGCTCAGGAAGAGAAAGTTAGCTTTCAAACACAGAAGCCTTGAGTGCTGAGTTTTAGTGGGACTTTGTGCCCGCCCCAGTCACACTGATGTGAGACTTTGGCTGAACGAGGGCTCACAGCTGGACAGTGGTTCACTGAAGCAAATTGGTCAAGTGAATTGACAGCAGACACCCCAGGTTTTGGGCAAGTGTGTCTAAAGATCTGCAAACAGACTTTAAAACTGTCCCCCTTTTCATTAAAGCTGACAAATTAAAAAGCCAGTCCCAAATTCCAAACAACAGACAAAGCTTTCTCTGACCACGTAACACATCACATCGGGACTGAAACAGGCAGGTGTTTTTAATTCACTCACTTAATGCAATACTTACTTCCTAAATTTTGATCTTAGCACCTCCTCCCACAATGTCAAATTCTTGGGTAATTCACACAAGACAGTACTAAGGAAGGAAAACCAGTTTCAGCTGTATTGACTAAGTATCTTTTTTCCATAGCAGCTCACATTTTTACCAATGTACCAACAAACCCTTTACCAATGGTCTGGAATGAAAGTTACATCAGGTATGTATGTGAAGGTCTGTTGATGGTACTTGTTTTTAAAAAAAAAAAAAAAGAAAAAAAAAGAAAAAAAAAAGAAAAACCAATCCCTACAACAGAGCACTGAAACCACTGCGCATTGAAAATGAACACTGTACACATCCACAAGTCACAAGTGCAATATCCTTTGAAAAGAATGGCTCCTCAAAGGAAACCCGAAGAGGCAGTTTTTTAGTGTTATGTTTAGTAAGATAATGTGGGCATGTGCTGAAAATCACAGGTTGGAAATTTTTTTAATTTTTTTTTTTTTTTAAATAAGGCAAGAGGCTTATGTTTCAGTAGAACGGGTGGGGTAAAGAATGAAGAAATGTTCTGAAAATGACATTCTTTCAAGTTTCATTCTTGTTGGACATACATATTACAAAATAAAGATTTTTAAAAGTGCTATATGCTTTGTGAGTCTCATCACAATATGTAAAGCACGATTTTACACCTGCTGCCTAAGACAAAATGTTAGTAGCAGTGTTAGCGGTAGATTAGACTCTCTTATTTCCCTCAGTGTTTGAGACAACCTCCTTCATTATGCTTAGGAAAAAAACCCCACAAAACAAAAACAAACGAACAAACCACACTCTACACATCTTCCAGAATCATTTAGAGTCATCTTCTAAAGTAACAGACTCCATATGAAGTTGATGACAGTTCGCCAGCAGCTTGCTCGATACCATGACCAAGGCTCCTTCTACCCAGCTACCTGTGGCCCTTCCATCAGCCACTATGTGAGACAAAATGTTGGGAGGTATGCAACCCTGATAACATTGACAGATACGCTGAAGGGATTTTAAAAAATTCCAACAAAACACAAATGTAAAAAAATTCATCCGCCAGCCCTCAGCTGGTAGCTGATTTTAAAAAGGTAGAACAGTTCGCAGTAAACAACGGTATTTTAGATCTTCAAGGACATACAGAAACACCCCTCCCACCCAGCAATCAGATGTGCAGGATTTCTGCAGCACAGTCTTCTGGCTCTGCGTAATGGGAAGAGTTTGTATCTGAATGGTGAACCCCAAGCATTTCTTTACTTTCGAAGTTTGGCTCCATTAGTGCAGGTTTTTCAAAAATGTTCTTTTTACTTGTTTCTGGACAGTTCTGTACATATATTACTCGGTTATAAGCTTTAAGTCTCTTCCATAGCTGTACGTACACTTTGCATTGTACATACATGAACAGAAGTCCTCCAGTGAAACCAATAGCCACAACCACCAGCTTAGTCCAAAATGGCCATTCTAGAATTCCTGGAAGAAAGGGAAAGAAAAAAAAAAAACGAATAAAGAAAGGATCAGATCAATATATCTTTCCTGTTTTCCCCTTTTTCTCCCTTCAGGTTAAACACATGCAAGATTCCAAGCTTGTTGCATTCACATTACATATTTATTCTCACCCACCATAGGGGAAAAAATAAACAAACAAACGATCCTCTGTAACACTGCTCTTGTGCAGCGTAAGCAAGGCAACAGCCAGTAATAACTTTAGGCCCTTTTACATCTGTTTTTAAAAGAAAATTGGATGGGATTATGAAAGGGTTTCTATGGCATGCTTTCCTCGATAGTAAGAGATTTAGTGACCTAAGGAGTCTGTTCCACTCTATTATCACACAGTACACACAGTCATAGTCTCTGAAGTCTAAAGTGAATCACTGTTATCATCCAGCTTGACATGTTCTTTATGCAGACCAGACAGTTTTATCTGCATGAGACCCAGTAACTTGTAGCTGATCTAGAGCATCTCTTTCTGATGCAAAATAGCAAGNCCTCACAGGGGAGATGCTCCAGGCCCTTTATCATCTTTGTGGCCCTCTGCTGGACTCTTTCCTGAAGATGCTGTGAAGTGTTCTGGCAAGCTGACCTGACATACTGAAATCGACCACCAGTACTTTTCCTGAATGTCTGGCTTGAATTCTTAGCCACTGGATCTTCTTACATCTCTATCACCTACTTTTAAATGAGATACTACTAATTTTATACATGTTCTGCTTATATAGGTCCTGTACCCACCCAGCCTCTCTCCTCTTAAAGATAAGCATCACAAGATGGATATGAAACCGTGCTGAATTACTCACTTCCAGGTTTCTCAGAGAATTAGCACTGTAACAAAATCATGGCCAAGTCTTCAAAGTTTTTACAGGATACAGGCCAGCATTCTTTTGGAAATGCATAGCAGTGTGGGAAGAATCCAAATCCAAAGAGCAGCACAACATGAGTACTGATGAAATCCCACTAGTGACTAATACCTGAACCTCTGATTCACAGCGGAGCTATCTGATGCCACCTGGAGGCAGTGATAGCCTATGCTTTGCTGCGCAGACAAGAATGCATAAACACATGCACACTCCACACACGCACCCTAGCTCTTCAGAGCGCTCCTCAGATTTAGAATCCAAATGAAGGGAGCAAAGAAAGCACAGTAACAAGTGCTATATATTCACACTGTTCCTCCTAGTCACGTTCATCTAATATGTTGACTAAAATAGCCAGGAGACTATAAATCTTTCTATAAATCTTTCAATGCGTATGCTTTTTTTTTTTTTTTTTCACCATAGGAAAACCTTACACTGCAAGAACAATTTTCACCATACATGGAAAAGGTGGTGTTGGATGGAACAGAAATGACAAGCTTTCATTCAAAGCGGCTTTCTGACTGAAGCTATGAAAATCAAACTACAGTTAAAATGAAAAATGACAGCAAAACTGTTCGGTTTGAAGTGTGATTCTGCTCTGAAGAGACTGTAACAGCTCTGTGGATTTGAAGTTTTATTGATGCTCAGCAACCTCCACAGGTGATGCACTTCAACCACACACCAAACATTTTCCAACTATGTATCAAGTTGGTATCCAATGCTCAGCTCTGTGAGCAAGGATGGCTTGCCTTGGGAGTTGTAATGGCTCCCAGCCTCGCTGCACAGCCCGTCCCTCCTATCCCCACCTTCAGGGGGAGCTCAGCTACTTGAAAAAACAGCTCTGCAAGAGCTGCAAATTGGCAGTCCAGCACTCCAAAGTAAATGGATTTCAATTTGGTAAGCTTACAGCTGGCATACCGAAGGAAACCTGCTGCCCAGGAAGTTAAGACATCCTTGCAAGTGGGGTGCCAACCACTGCATGAATTGCAGTGCGCCTCATCTCAGCTACGTGAATGGGAGTCCTAAGAATCAACCTGAATTTCTTCTGCTTCACGCACAACCACTTTTTAATTTCTCCAGTCAAACACGTCTCTCACAGGAAACTTGTGCTAACGCATCTCACAGACGGCTGAATAGAAAGAAAAATCCTGTTTGTTTAGCTCAAAGATTTGGGTTTAGGTTCCTCTTTCTTCTTCTCTTTTTTAAACTGTTCTCATTTTGGTCAGCAAAAGGTAGCCTTAGCAGCAAACAAATGCTTACATCCTTATTTTCTCAGTGAGCATTCCATCTTAAAAGTAAATTAGCTAAGCCAGTGCAATTTTGTGTTTGGCTACAGGGGATTGGCTCTTGTATCTGTGCATTTCACAAGTGCAAGATTGACATGAAATAGATCTAAAAGCACCCACAGATAAATTTACACCAATTTAACTAAATCATTTTAGAATCGTATTTTTAAACCAGCAAAACCTCAGGCTAAAGCTGACTGATCTAAGTAAAAGCATTGCCTGAATCCTCAGGCTTTGCAGCCTCTCTGCATTCAGGATAAATAGTTATTCCAAGAGCGTAGGTGGGAAGATAATCAAGTAACATACCAGTAGTCTGTCCCTGTTTAATCTCTTCAGCAGTCCTGTCTATGAGGACGTACAGAGACCACACAACGCAGGTGATGGCAATGATATGGAATGTTACAGAGCACATGATCTTCCTCCTCTCGCTGGCTGTCATCTGCAACTTCTCCCACTGGCAAGAAATCCAAAAGTAGAGCAAGAGATTACATTTTTATCATAGTTACCAGAAAGTATACAAAGAAAACATTGATAAGAACAAAAAACAGGAAAGAGGCCAGTTTTCTTGTTTTAAAAGCCACACAATTATTTCTCTGACCACAGAGTGTGTGGCTGGCAGCTCGCTCTGCTGTGATGGAAGCAATCAGTCCTGGTGCGGGAGGGGACATCAGTGCTCAGCTGCATCCAGAGCTGTGGCATCAAGTCATCCCGCAGGGATCCTAGCACAGCAGAAGCAGATCTGCTCCTTGGTGTATTTGCAACTGAACAGGAAGCACTCACAGTCAGAAATGAGCCTCATGAAGGGCAAAAGGGTGTCACTGCTCAGACAGGCGTTTGATAACACACTGCAGTAGCAGTGGGTACACGATCCAATTGTCCAGTACGTGCAAGACATCTCACTCTGTGCTGTTAGAGCCCCCTGCTGCACAAGGCTGTTCAGCTCTCAGCTCAAGGCTGTTTAGTTCTCACCTCCTACCTGTGGAGGTTTCATTCAATCTTCACATATATTTAGTGCCACTTGCAGCACCAACACTGATTTTATTGTCAGTGTTTTAAGTGCACTTAAACATGTGCCCTAAGAGTATACAGCAGAACTGGGATGGCAGTTTTTGTGAGTGAGAGGATGCGGGAAATTAAAGTCTCAAACCTGCATCTATCAGTAATATTTATACAGCCCCAGGAGAAACCACAAAGCCAGGTCACTGCCATTTAGGAAGGATACAAGAAAATAAACAATTACTATAGGTGCTTCTAATATACAGGGAATTTTTCAAAACCAGCTTTTATTTACTTATTTACCAATGGCGCTTGGAACTTGTTCTTTTTTTTTTTTTTTTTCCCCAAGGCAATTTCTCTATCTATATGATGAAAGCTTTTGCAGCTGTGTTACACGTCCCTTGGCATATTTGCTTGGAACAGTGTTAAGACAGGTTTTTCCTTGCATTTCCATAAAATACCTACTGGGGCACATAACTTTCTCATACATACCTACATGTTCTAGAGAGGTGCATTTGGTGTCTCCTGGAATAACTCATAGAAAAAGTTGACTTTGAAAAGGACAAAACATGTGGAAGATAATTAGGATGACCTTAATGAGATCACTGATCAGGTTGAATTATTGTTACCACTGCTACAAATACAAGAATGTTTGAATCACAAAACAGACACTCGATGATCTTCTCTGTCTTGCCAATGAGCAATGTCTTCAGCCAGTCCAAGCCACATTTCTAGACCAGTGTATATCCAAGTTTCCTCATGGCAAAAGAACTGAAGACTTCCAGCAATGATATACTAGACTCATGTCATGCTAGAAAACTATATTATTTGAATTTTGTTAGAAAAAGACAGGACAAAACACTTCCTTTAGATGTTACGTTTCAAATAGGATATGGATTTTGCATCTAAACAAAGGTGTTTAATTTCTACAGGAAGTACAAATTAATTCATTTCTTTAGTTGAAAGGCAAGCACATGAGAGTGCTCTTACAGGGCCACAAGGACCTGCATTTTGACTAGTCTGTACTCTTCTTTCCTGTTCTGCAGCTAGAGCTCCTCTGCTGGACTCTATCTCCCATGAACTGCTGGCATCAGAGCTGCCAAACCAATACACTCCACTTCATTTTTCCAAAGAACTGAATGCACAGCAGAGAAACTATTCTGCAAGCTATTTACTATGTCCTAGCCCAGAGAGGAAACTAAAATCTAGAGGTTCCAATGACACAGCAAGCAGCATTCCACAATTTAAAAAGTCAGCATTTCTATTAAATCTGCAGAAACTGCCGGTTTGTCTTTTTTTTTTTTCCATTTAAGTTATAAAATGGAACCTCCCTCTCTCATCTCTCCTCACTTTCACTTGTACAATGACATGCTTTATTCTTTGTTCTCCTTCCTTTCTAACTTAGTGTTTGAACATATCACAGGCCAATATACAGTGATGGAATACAGCTTTAAGATGTTGAGGACTTTAAATTCCATTCCTACCCTACAGACAAGCTAGCAAGGGGTTGGACTCGATGATCTCCAGAGGTCCCTTCCAACCTCTACGATTCTATGATTTGTCCCATCCTGTTCATAATCACCAGTTCCAGACTGCTTTGTCCTGACTGACAGGATACCATAAAGGATGAACTGAAGATAAAGCTTGTCTTCTGTCTGCAGCTGAACCTCTAAAGGACTCTTCAGACATATTTGAAAGGTAAATTCCTTCTTATCCTTCTACTTACGGCTCAGTCCCTACCTTCTGGCATCTGGTCTCCCTCCCATGGATGACCTGCTCAGATACAACTAATGATGCCAAATGACTCATCTCTGAAGGTGCCCAACAGCTTTTTCTCACAGGGTACAAATATGCAGAAAATGCTTCCCACCCACTCCAGGCAGGGTGAGCACAGAAAAGTCAGCAGCTAACTGTCACCCACAGCAACTCTTCTTACTTGGGCTTCTCTAATTTCTTTCATGTCCTACAGGTGGGCTGTGCAAAGAGCTGTCTGTGCAGCTATTACTGCAGCTCAGAGCTGCTATGCTCTCTGCTACGGGGCTACCTAGGAAAACACGACAGTTCTTAAAAGGCAATGATTTGCTGCAGTCCTAAGCAGAGGTTGTCCTACCAACAGAACATGCGCTGCTATATATTTTGTGGACTGCAGGCATCCATTAAGAAAAACCAAAACCAAAACCAACAAAGTGTTTGAAATCTGCTCTATTTTCTCTCAGGAGTCACTTACAGAAATCAGACAAGTTCTTACAGCAGCTTTCAGACGGCTGCAGTCTGGACTTCCCATCCCACATGATTTAAGATTACCATACTTCAATTTGATGTTTCTCATTCATTCTAGCTCTAGACTGAGGTTATTGCTATTTACCTTTTCCACTTCAGTTGACACAGCAAGATTAGTGACTTTCACCTAAAAATCCTAACGATAAGGACCAACTGAATTTGAAAGCCTGGAGCATGTGGGAGAACAAAAAGAATACAAGCACAAAACTAGTCTTACAACATGCATAGCATTTAAGGACCTACGCTATGAACCACCAGACTTAGGACAGGTACTTTGTTTATAAAACAAAAACAGGTTCTAGCAACTTGCCTGGTCACATGTAATCTAAGAAAAGGTAAGAATGAAAACATTTACCAGTGAACCTTCTTCTACTTACACTAAAATAGGTTTGCTCCTTAAAAAGAGCTAGAAATTTCAAACAAATTACATTCAGAAAGTATGATTTAAAGGAAGTTTAAACTGAGATCTTTGTATTTTCAAGAGAATTTAAAAGCCATGTGGACCTTGGTACAGAAAACTAAAGCAGATAGCAGCAATACAAAACTCAGTACTTGCAAAGAAACAACATGGATAACTGCAAAGCAAATGCCTTTGTATATCATCTCTGAAAAGCAACTGTGAAGAAAAGAAATCAGGTTGCTGCATGCACATATGCATGAGCGTGAGTGCATGCACGTACATCTACAGAGAGAACTGCTGGGCTATAATAAATCCCTATTTTTTTCTCCTGTTAGATATAAGGCAACACAAGGTGAGGAAGGACTGGTACTCATTTCTCGCTTGGGCAGTTGATGAATTCTCAAAGCAGAATTATTATGACAATGGTTACAGCAGGAAAATTCTTCCTCTCAGAGCTGGATTCCATTGATGTTGAATTTGTGAGGCTGAGTGTTAAACAATTTAAATCCTTCTGCACCTATACAAAACTGACCAGAATTACTGTGGAGCCACCAAATTGGTTCTGTGGAACTGTGGGCAACAGCAGCCTCTTTTCAGCACAGATGTATGTTTAACAAAGCCTACCTTTCGCAAAGGCTTCAGTTTCGTCTCCATGATGAATTCATACTTGCACAGTTCACAGCATCGCGTATCTGAGCTCTTGATCCACTGCTGCAGGCAGGCTTGGTGCACAAAATGAAGACTTCCCGTGCAGTGACAGGGGGTAATCAAAGGGCTCTCGTCATCTCCTTCACAGTGACATATCCTGAATCAGAAGCAAAGCTGCTCATTAGGAGAGGAGAAAGCAGAAAGGATGTGGAAGAGGCACGTAATATCTGTGATCACACACGGCTGTCTGTTGAGGATCCTAAGACATACACATCAAAGGAATGTATTCCATAAAGGAGCTAAAACTAAAGAGCTCCCTTGCCACACAAGCACACATACACACACACACACACAAAATAATTGAGTGCAGACACTGCTAACTAGACAGGTGCTTTCTAACAGATGAGGCAGACACACAGAGCCTGACAGAAATTCAGTAACCAAAAGAAAAAAAAAGTGTAAGAAATGACAATCCTTTACCTGCTAGAACAATAGCACTTAACTGAAAACAGCATTTAAACAGATCAGACAGCACTTCCCAAGACAAAATACGCAGAGAGTTACAGTTACTCCTGGACTGCGATCTAACACAGAAGATAAAACAAAATTCCCAAATGAACTGTGAAACAGCCCAAGCCAGTATCACGGAGAGTTAATTTAGCCTGAATTTTGCAAAAGGGAAATGATTATTTCTAGTGCCAATTGCTAAGAGACAGCACCACACTGCAAAGCTATAGCATCCATTTTCCCCAAATACACCTACTCTAAAAGGACTAACGGCTTTGCTCCTCAATTCCTACTTTACAAGAGTTGCTAAGGAAGCAACAGCTCTGCAAAATTCCCAAATTTCCCTCACCTTCTAACTGGGCATACAGCAAGGACACCTGATACAGTGCTACTACCAGGTGCTGGCATTTGATTTCCAGCTTAAATTTACGCACAGCACTTGGGCTGCATCAAACATCACTAAGTCCTTCTAACCACGTGGAAGAGGTCAGGAACTGAAAGGGGGATGGTAAGGAGCTCAGGGAATGCATATGAGTTACTAAGCATATGTGAAGTACATCTTGGCATGCTGCCATCCCTGTCTATTACTGAAATCTCTTACTGATGTGTAGCATCTTGCCTCTTGTGACCTTGCTGATAGCTGGCAAATGGGACTGAAAGAGTGGGTGGACTAAAAGAGCATCTTGTTGATGACAAGCCAGTAAGAAACTAGATTTTGCTGGTAATGGGGTGTCAAGGGAATCAAAAATTTCTGGCAGATATTAGCAAATATCTGCCTGCAAAGCCAGCTTTGGAAACTAGTGTAAGGGAGGAGAAGGATTAAGACAGTAAAATGCTTGGTAGAAGGATGTGACAGTTACTCCTGTACTTGCTGTCTCCTGCTCCCCAGCCATATTTTGGAGCTAAGACGGGGCAGGCCTGCAGACAACTCACCACAAAGACAGTTCAGAGCTACATGTACCCATCACCTGTGTATATAATTAATCCCCTGTAGCTGGAACAAGGGCATTTCATCCTTGCTGGACCTCACACTACAGACACCACATGGGCTCACCACTAACACCCAATGCTTACATCTCCCTTTCAACTAAGGCATTCAGAAGGCCCTTTATGAATAAAACAGTGTGGTGGGATATAAACTCGGAGGTAAAGGTTAAGAAACAAACTTAAGCTATATTGACCAGATCTCAGAACCAATGTCCAAGCAGTCTTTTCCTCCTCACTGCCCACCCTTTGACACAAAGCAGCAGTGGATATCTGGAAAACATATTGCTCATTACAAGCTACGAAATTTTCAGCTTGATTTTTGATATGCGTCATTGATTCTTTCATGAGACTCCCAGTTTGGGCAACGATGAAAGAAAAATACCATCTCAGAACCCCAAACCTGAAACAAATTGCAAGAAAATTTGACTCCCAAGGAAATGCTTTTGCTTAGTAGACTTGTTAAGTGCGTCAGAGGGGTGCAGGAAAGCAGAGAGAAGGTTGCATGCTTCACATTGCACATATTAAAGCAAGGTGACAGGGTGAAAGAAAAGACAAACAGCACAAAGGCGGGGAAAGCAGAACGGTCACCAATGCACACAAGAGGGCTCGAAGGTAGGCGGTTCTCCGATACACCAACCTGCAGGTATCCCCCGATGTAGATACCGGGGAGAGAGGGGGGAATTTTTCTGAGAGGGGGGAGGGACAGTCAAGGTCACTGTCCTTCTCAACCGAACAGAGCGGTGCCCGCTGCTCTTTTGCTCTCAGTTTCATTGAGGTGCTGTCCTCAAAGACGTCATCATCTCCCATATCATCAGAGCAGAAGTCTGTGCTTTCCACCAGCACGCTGGAGGATTTCTCAGCTTGGAAGTGACTGGAATAGCTCTCCAGTTCATGGAACTTATGCAGGCTGCTGGTGCTGGAGGTGTGGGAGAAGGAAAAAAGGTAACGCAACAGTTTTTTGCTTCTTGAGGTGTCATGGTCCACTTTGTCCTCTAGCAAGGGGATATGTACAGCGCTGTGGTTCTCCGCTCCTCCTGATGCACTCGAATAGTTGGAAAAGGAAGGGATGTAAGAGTGTTTAGAATTGCTAAAAGAAAGAGGCCTGAGATTCAGCGATTTCCTCTCTTTAAGATGAAATTTGTTAATCCTCAAACACTGCTCCTGAGTCCGGGTCAATTTGCCTTCTGAGCATGTTCGCTCCACATAGTCAAAGCACTCACTGGTGCTCTGTGCCTTCTGGTCCACGTCATTGAGGGACTTGGAGAATTTCAGAGTGCGGGTGGGCTTTACATTCTTAGCAGACCTGAGCGTCTGGCCCCGATCCTGCCCACGGGAGTTTCTCTTTGCTGCATGTAACGCGTCCTGACAGATTACAGTCACAGTGACCCCTTGTGTCAGAGAGCTCTGGCAGTGAGGATTTTTCAAGACAACAGCAGACTGCACTGGACTGTGATGACAACATTCAGAAAACACTGCACTGGAACTGCATGCAGAACAGTGGAATAAAAAGCACAGAAAGTAAAAAACAATTACATAAGAGAACACATATAATTAAAAGTGAAGAAATGAGAATTACAGCTAGTGTGGGAATGGCAAACATAGCGGGCCAGTCAGTGGGATTCAATGAAGCAGTGTTAGACAGCAGTCGAGTCAAACAAATGGGACGCTTCAGATCAGAACCCCGCGTCGTTTACTTCCCCATACACATGCTTTTTCAGTTTTGGTTTTTCTTCACTTGAACCTTGCACGAGCCCCAGACTGCAGCTATGCAAGCAGCACACTTTACCTGCAGATGTCCTGGTTGGATGGTGTAACAGAAGTCCGAGAGAAGCTGTGAGGAGCTGTAATAGAGGTTGGACTTCCAGCCTGCAGTAAAATAAAAACAAAGAAAAAAAAAAAACAGAAAAATAAAAAAGTCAGAAGTTGGAAGAGTTTGGTAGGCACAGCAGTTACCTTCAGGGTTAAACACAGCATATGGAGTCAGATATCACTCTACATCAGATATTCAAGGGCTTATTGCAAGAAAGCGAGGTGTCATCATCAGGTGCTAAGAAAGGAGGTTGTCACAGGCTCATCCTTGGAAAAACAGAAATCGGAACAGAAACATTTTTCCCCAAGGTCAAATGCAGCCATCTCTGGAGCGGAACCTGCCAGCTGTCAGACATTGCACAAAACAATAGCTCAGGAAATGAGCAATGCTACAGTAATTAGCATAATTAGATGGAGGTGTGTATACAGAGTAGTCATAATTTAGCTACCACATAATAGCTAATCCTTCCACTTAACAATGATGACAAGAGATTAGGAGCTTGTTTTTTTTCACAAGACAGCACCGTCAGTAATTCAGCAACTCAGACACTATTCGGGGACATAGTGTCAGCACCAGCATATGCACGCAAGCACCATCTGCCAAACCAGATCTTCCCTGAAGTACTCTTTGTACTTCACAAGGCCTTTCATCCTGCCCCTGCTCTGACAGGGCCTTCCACCTACTTGCAGAAAAGGTGTGACAGCAGTCACACTCACGGGACCAACAAGATCACCATGTGAAACTGAACAGGTGTAGAATTCAGCTGAATTCAAAAAAGCTAAGCTCTTGGTTTATTTAGCACTTAACAGACAAGCCTCTGAAGTCAATATGGTTTTAACCATCTTGTTTTGGATCTGGGACTTGACAGCCTACTATTACAGGCCTTTTTGCCGCTATATGTTGTGAGTCACAAACTGAAACTTCAGAACACTTCCCAAAGGTTTTGGTGAGCAGGAGACACGTGTTGATAACCTCTTAAGATGCAGAGAATCTCTAAACCCATTTTTCCAACGTTCTACAGCTGTTGGATGCACTGTGCAGCTCACCTACTGCTGCAAAACATTGCTCTCATTTCCCAGTTCAAACAAAGGTTTATGGCTCTTTTGATCTTCTGAGCAAAGCCTGAAAACCACGAAGGAGGAATGCAATCAGCATGACAGAGCTGCCAACAGCACACCATCACGCTGCACTGCCTCAAACCAGCACAGCCAGCATGGAGCTGGGCACGGGCAAGTGCACTGAGACAGGCCAGGAGACACAGCAGGCCATGAGGGCTGGGCTGCCACAGAAGCACAGTGCCCATGCCAGTGTGTCAGCCCAAGGCTCCGAGCTAGCCCAGCCACCACAGAAAGGTTTGGCTTGGAAGGGACCTTAAAGACCGTCTAGTTCCAACCCCTCTGCCGTAGGCAGGGTTGCCATCCACTAGATGAGGTTGCCAAGGGCCTCATCATTGCCTTCCGGAGCTGTTCTTGATGCACGTACACACATAACAGCTCTCTTAGGTCTCTTCAGTTCTTATTTAATTCATTAAAAGACCCCGTGGTATGCTTAAACAGAGCCACTGCAGGCTTTTACAACATACAATATATGCCATACAATATATTCTTTGAGAGAGAAGATGGGTATACTGGGAGAACGTATGCCACTTTATAAATTCAAACACAACCATTATCTTCTATGTTATGTGACTCATCTGCTAAGGTTTGTTTCTCTGGCCAACGGCAGTGAAGAGAGCAACGTGCCTGGCATCGCATTGGGATGTCTCAGGTGCAGCAAGTCTGAAAAACCAGGTGTCTGCTTACAGCAGGGTCTGCACGAGTCAAGGGCAAGACTCAAACATCTCTCGGTGCGCAGCAAGACACTTCAACTCGTTTCCCATCCTAGCCAGCTAGGTACGTATACAGAATTAAAACCAAGAGGATAACCTTGCTCCAAAAGCAAACTGAACAATGTCATGGCTGACAAAACAAATTAAACATGTAAAGATCAGTTTGGGCTTCATCCTGGAAAGCACAGTTCTTACATTTTATACCACTTGTGCATGCTGATGATACAGGATGCTGATCATACAGTGAGATGAATTCAGCTATTCTTTGGAATTTTTCTATTTTCTATTTCACCTTGCTTCTTACAAGCAGGCACGTCTCTGGCTATATCCCATCTCTTAAAAAGAATGCAGTAATTACTTTTTTAAAAAGAAAGACAAGTTAGTGAAAGAGCTGACACTCTATAATCTGCTGCTATAATTATGCAAATGAAATTAATATGACTTAAGTAATGAATTATTTAAAAAGACATATTTAGCAATCTCTGAAAAACAAAATATTGAACCAGTAAAAAAACACGTTATATTCTGCCATGGAAACAGAGCCATATATTGCTGTAGCTGCAGTCACAAATCAATTAACACGTCTGTCTCAGGTTCTCTCTGACGAGCAAAGCAGAGAAGGTAGCCTGCTTATAAAGAATCCACCTTCTTTACTGTTTCGTTTTAGAAATGAAGCATTCCATAAAAAGACAGACGTGTATACAAAGTGACAGCCTAATAGCAGATGACTAAGTTCAGTGATCCAAGATTTCCCTTCTGAGCCCATGTTACTGGTTTCTTGATCCAACTGCCTGGCATCAAGTGTAACTCACTGCTTGGGAAATCAAAGGGCTGTGACAAGCAAGAAATTGTGAAATTTTGTTTGTATTTCACGATCACTATTTTGTGGCTAGATGCCAGCATTGTTCAGGACAGCCTACGAAGAAATAAAAAATAATAAAAAATACATCTGAAGCAACTTTCCTTTCCCTTTCATCTTCCCATTTCTTGTACACAGGTGGTCTTTTACTCCATCTTTAGACAAAATGCAAATGCAACTAGAAAATGAACACCAGTTAACACCCATGGAAAGGCACCACAAAGTGGAACAAAAAAATGCTGGAGGAAGCTACGTCCCACCCTCAGCTGAAACTGATGTAAACTGTGGCTACCACTAAAAGCCATGGTTCAACGCACCTCCAGTCTCATACCTCCCACTCTGTTCCTCTCATGCTTTTTGCTCATGAAACTATTTACACTGCTGCACTGCAGATCAGATAGGATACTGAGGTGAGGTAGAACTAACCACTTGTTTTGCTGAGTTTGTTTAATGTCATCATTTCCCTAGCTCATTTGCCGGAGGACATTGCTGGTTACAGCAATGAGTCCAATGGTGCGACACAGCTCCCCGCCAAGAGAAGAGTGCAGTAAAATGCAAGCTGCTGCCCTGAGCCCAAGGAGCAGAACGGCCACGGAAAGAAGAAAGGAAGAAACACTGGCAGCCTTGGGCCAGAACACAATGAGAAGAGGTGATGTGATGGGTGAATGTGACAGAGAGGTGAATCCAGCTAACTTGGAGCCCTGACAGTTCTCTCATAAAGAGGCTGGGAAAAACGAGCAAGCAAAGCCTTTACCACCATCCTTAATGCTCCAGTAGCAGCATCACAAGCAGTAGCACCTTTGGGTAAACGAGCTACTTACGATGCGGACAGCAGACACAGGTTTTAAAGCACTCCTTATCATGGGGGTTTTCTGCTATGCACATTATCTAACAGACATCCCAAGCTTGAATTTGACCCATCCAACCCCAGAATCACTTGCTGAATCACTGTGGACATTCATGCCCTTCACTCTGGGTGAACATTGCCAGCACCAACAAGCCCTGGGAGCTACGTGATAGTGAGTTGCCCTGTACAGCCAGATTGATGGCCTAAAATAGCTCGGAACTTAAGGTCAATAGTTAGTTAATTGTGTCCATTGACATTCCCACCTAATGCAATTCAGTGAGGTCACTGTGTGGCCGTTCGCATCAGCACTTGGATAATTACAGTAATTCTGAAGGCAGCAATCCCTGGAAGCCTACAGCTCTCTATAGTGCTGCCATCAAGATTTGTATCTTGTATGTATGTGTGTGTATGCTCGCAGAGCTCATTGTTCTCATTCTCACCCTGCTCCACAAACTGTGATCTCTTGGCCAAAGAACTTGGTCTTTTCCGATCACCTACTTGTGACTACTTGCAGCACACCAAAAACCAAAAACAAAAACCAAAAAAGACTACTCTGCCGCAGAACATAAAATCTTCTTTGAAGCAAGCCACAGCAAACATGTCAGTGGCTTGGGTGTATTCCAAAATAACCTGCTTATCTGAGATGGAGCTTCTGGGGATAGTTTCTGTTGTCTCAGTCCATGCTGCACTTCAGTACAAGTAATTATACCTAATTTTAAAGAACGGGGCCTGGGACATTTTAACAACTTTATTACATTTCATCTACTGATGGGAAGTCTGAAGGAACTGAAGAAAGGGTTCTCCCAACACCTGCAAACCCGATCATTTCTAGGTGCCACATAAATAGGACCAACACTGTAGCCCTAATATTTGTGCTGCAAAAACATCTAGAAGTCTCAGCTAGAGACCTGGCAACTAACACACCCAGCACTACACACATGTCATAATAGAGCTCACCTCTCCTTTGGCGCACCACTGGAGTTATGGCAGACAAAGAGAAAAGAAGCACAATTTTAAGCTTTTTACACAGGAGGAACTGCAGCACAAGGAGCTCCAGAAAAATACAAATGCAACAATAGAGCAAGCAGCAAAACACTCCACAACTCACATTTCAACCTGGCATTTTGATTATGGGTTTGCCTTAATTTTACACTGTGATGAACCCGATTCAAAACTACTCTCTTCTGCTGAGCTTGGGGGAGAAAAAAAAAAAAAAAGGCACAATAAAAAGCTTAAGGTAGTTGCACCTGCTGCCAAAAGGCTGATGCTACAAGATGCGTCGAGCAACACTGAACCACTGCAGCAGTTTCTGCCTCCCTTCCTGTAAGAACAACAGGAGCATGATGAACAGCCTTCTCCACTGACCCAACTCCAACTAGCAGCAGACCCTCAGGGGGCTTGAAGAGACACAGGTAATCACTGCACCTGTTGGCTGAGGGGAGACATCTCCAGTCACTGCTTCAGAGCCATCCATACCCCAAGTACAGCCAAGGACCTAGCCTACCCCAACAACCTCTGCACTCTGATGCTTTTCAGTACAGAGATCACAGTGCTGTGGTCTCAGTGGGCTACTGGGAGCTCGGCTTGAATCAGACTCATCTCTGCTGGCATTAACACATCACAATGAAGAATGTGGTAGAAACACACAGGAAAGACACAATCAGAGGGATGGTTATCACACACCGTATTTCAGAAGAACACATTACCCAAAAGCTATTTTATCTGTCTTACACAGATCCCACTTAAATGTATTAAAAAGGCAAGGCTGTCACTAGACATGGACATGACAGACACTTATCTTGCACAGTGCATCTCCAGAGGCAGTGAAAGCCCCAGGCTCTGCCGCCTCCCTAGTTTACACCACGGAAACCAGGACTAGTCACCCCACACCTGTCCCCTGGCAGGATCTAGGAACAGTCAGTGAAGTAAGGAACGAAAACAGTGGTGGGGACCTTGTGAAAACAGGCACCAAGCGCCACTGCAGGACACTCCAGGGCCTGGCTGTTCTTCAGATATTTGAAAAACACCTATCAAGAGACCCAGGGAATGTGACTATTGTTCTTCAGGAAGTGGATGGCATTTTGCACACCACACGACTACACTACATGCCAAAAAAAAACTGCAGCAAATTATGATCTCTGCTCTGCAATATAGCCACTGCTCTGAAGCACCCAGCTCTCACCCCTGTGCTGATGTGGCAGCTACATTTCTTTTGTTTTGTTTTTTGGTGTTAAGACGAGCACAGCCGGAGCAACCAGCCTAACTTTTCCCCCACCACAGCCTCCCAGTCCTTGCCACCTGTGGGCCACATCTACCCCATTCTCTGTTCCAGCCACCCACCTTCACAAGGATGCAATGCATTTGTGTTTTCAGGTTTCCAGCAAGTGCTGTACTCCCTGTATACACTGGCTGAGGGCTCCTGCCCTGCAGCTGTGGTCCCCAGTGATTATTTGTTGTTGCCAGCTGAACCAGCATGCCCAGGAACAACGGGGCAACAACAGCAAATAGCTGTGCAGCCAGCCTGGCACTTGAGATGGCCCAACAGGCCACCTGCATGCAGGCTGGACATAATGAAGGGCAGACAGCTCTGACAGACTTTTTCTAAACAGGAGGATCAAATATCAGTAACTCCTAGTCTACACTAATTCTCCCTACCAAATGTGTGCTATGTTGGCTTCCAGTGTGTATTAATATCAAGCTGCTTTGCCTGGAATAAGATGCATCATTAGAATGGAGAGTGGCAAGAAAAAATACTGGAAAAAAATGTTCACTAATGACAGCTTGATAAAACCCATCTAACTGCCAAAGAAAAAGGAGTTCTTAAGCTTGTCCCAAGCACTCCGCAGTATTAGCATCTTAAGATTATCAGTGCATTTTTCCAGTCAACAAGGATGAAATGTAGGTACAGGACGTAGGAGGAAACACTGTTTATAAAAATGTGAGAAAGAGGTATCTGATATTTTCAGGATGATCAACTCGATCATAGAATTCTGGCAACAACTTGGCAGGAGCCAGCAGCTGGCTCCTTGAAGAACTTTGTTCCATACTCTGTATAACGTATGCAACTATAATTAAAATTACATCTAGAAACTAGGAGTGAAAGTGCAGGTTTCTTTAGTACCTCCTAAAGAAATCTAAAGGTGGATTCTGGCAGCAACTTTCTGTAGAGATATCAGAGCTGTAGGCACCACAAAGGAGGCTATTTATCCTTTCAAAACCACCCCAAGCGTAACTCAGCCTGCCTATACCACAGGATTAATGTCGACTGAAAACAGTAAAAAAACTATACAGACCCTGCAGAGAGAAAAAAAAAATGCCTGTCAGCTTTAAAATCTTCCTAAAATACCTTGAATGGACTGGAGAAAGGAAACTCCTGCAGGCTTCACCTCCACAGGACACCTTTCATGCTGGTATAAAGAAAGAATCCAGCCTCAGGAGGGGCACCACAGCACTGGGACACCGGGACACCCTCAGTGACACTCCCGCACCGTGCCTGGCACAGGCTCACCTGTCTTTATGAGTGGAGAAAAGAGCAGACCTTCATCTTCACACCATGCAATTTTTCCTGTCTTGTTTTTCCTGAGCATCTCAGTAGAATCAGGATTTGTTTTGTTTAAATGACTTCTCTTTCCCTATTCCCCTTTTGACCAGGTTCATGTGTCTGGGCAGGGCACCTCTGAGCAGCAGACCTTTGCAGTAAGCTCTGGTCATCTGACAGACCACAGGACAGCTAAGCCCAGTGACTGAAAAACCTCAACAGCTTCTCTATGGACAAACGCTCACTGAATCCATCAAAGCTCCAGGCAACAGTGGACGTGTGTATTCATATGCTTTTCTAAATCTGTTCCAAGCTGATGAACAGCCTAAATGGATTTTAAATTTCATAGCAAGCTTAGGCTACCACTTTGCATCTGCACTGGCTGCCATTCAGTCCAAGAATAATTTAATACTTTACAGCGTGCTTCTGCTCAAAAGATAAAGCTGTGCAGGCGTTCAGAAAAGACAAAGCATTTACATTTTTTAAGAAGTGCACCTCTGATTCCCTTCCTGCAATCTCAGTATTAGAATTTTCAAAGTTTACCTCTTGGAGGGCTATGAAAATAAGACTAAAAAGTGCTTCTCCAGTATGCTAAAATCAGCCCTCCAGAGAAATCAAATGACAGGAACAGTACACAGATGACCTAAAGATATTTCCCTACATCACATCATCAGTCTAGTAGACACTTTAAAGCTAAACAATATCACTAGTTTGAGGGTAACCGTTCACAGACCAGCTTTGTTAGTGACCCCATTTAATCTGTTTGTTAGCACAATTTCTTTAAGAGCAGAGGATGTAAATTATCAATGCTGTGAAAATCCTGTTTTTAGCTACTCTCAGCGAGTAGCTGTGTTTTAGGATCAATTTTATCTACATAGAGAGGATGAAGCTTATTAAGCTTAGTTATTTCTGTATGGCTTGTATGATGAAGGCACTTACTAATAAATGGTGGCTTTTTGGCAAAAATGCTGGCTTAGGGTACAGAGCTGAGATGCGAACCTGGCCCGTGTAACTGTGGGCCAGTCAGGAACATTCCAGTTGGTGTCACTGCTCCTGAAAAGGACAAGTTTGGAATTGGGCCTTGTCTGAGTCCCACAGCTAAAATCAATTCAATCTCCCTCCAACGCTTTTCTTTTTCTTTCTTTCTTTTTTTTTTTCCTAAGTTTAAAAACAAACATAGAAAAGACTCTGTAAATTCAAATATTTTTTTGTGGAGATAATTTAAGAGTTTTTGAAATACACTCAACAAGAAAGCAGAGGGCCTGGAGGAATGCCATATCCCCCAGTGTGCAACAGACTGCACAACACCTAATAGCACCATATGAAGATCCTCCTACATCTGATCCCCTACTTCTTTTTCTGCTGCTTCTGGCCTCCATCCCCAGCCAAATATTCAGGTTCATTTCTCTTGGCCTGGCCACACGTACCAGCATCTCTTCAGCCTCTTAGCACCTCCCTCTTGGAGAATGCCCTTTTGCCCCTTTTGCTCCACCTGGCCCCAGGACTCGGGGTCTATGCTCAGAAAGGTCTCGCTGCCTTCACCAGCTGATCTCATCGTAGTGGCACCATCTGCCTGCCTCCCTCCTTGACCACTCTGAGCCTTAGGGCATCAACTCCCTTCCTCGGTCACACAGAGTAACACAGCATCCTCTCTTGGCTAGAGGCTGAGTTCTGACTCAATCGTTTCCACTCACGTTGTACTGTACAACCGAGAACAGTGGAAAGACACACAGTAATAATCACAGCGGGTTCACAATGACATATCAGCGCCAGAAAGGGCTTTGAATCAAGTGCCAGCACCAAGCATTTGTAGCAGCATTGCTATGCTGTAAGCTAGATTCGGGTGGAATAAATAATAGCAGAAAGAGTGATCACTATTTCTGTGCACACACAAACACACACACCACAACATATCTGGAAAAGCAGCACATAATTGATTAAACTCAACTTCAGCTAAATAGCTCCTTTTAAAACAGTGCAGTGTCAGAAAACTCTGAGGATTCCAGAAAGGACTACAGAGGCAGCCAAGCATTTCCTTACATTTTCCTTTACATGCATTTAACCTGCCTTATTGGCCAGGTTGTTACACTATTCTAGACAGAAACAAAAGGCACTTTCCTGTTAAACTTCAGAACTAATGAAATTTTTGATGTACCCAAGCTTCTGTGCAGTATCCCATTACCTTAATTTTTCCTGGTTTGCGCTACAAATTGCTTGTGACAGCCATCCCGCTGGTGGACCGCAATATAAATGGTTGCAGCTTAGTGCTGAACTGTCTGGCTGCACAAGGCAGCATTCAGGTGAACAAGGCAAATCGGTGACTAATTCCTCCGGTGGGACTTCTACCTCTTGCCCTTGCTAGGAGCAGCCTCCAGAGTGAAGCAGCAGCACAGTGGATCAGACACAGGTGACAGAGGGACAGTAAGAACACTCGTACCTCTGGGAAGCTCGTGTTTGGAACCAACAATTTGCACAAGTTGAACTGGGAAGGCTGACTTTTGCTCCCCTTGAGAACTTCAGCTTTTGCAACACACAGCAATCAGTTTGAACATTTCAGTGTTCCAAAAAGAATGCAAATATTGGTGTCTCACTTGCCAGCACTCTCAGAGAGCTCTGCCAGAGTGCAAGGTCCTTCCCACTGCACTGTCAGCTCCTGATGAATTAAGAATGAACTGTGCAGCCGGCCTTGTATGTGCTGGTTCTGCTGGAATAGGGCTCCTCTGTAAGAGCAACAGAGGGAATGGGAATGAAACTGCTGCTGCAAAAAGCCTTCTTCTGTTGAATTTTGCACACTCTGGGAAAAGCACAATGATACTTGATAAAAATTGCCATTTCTGTTGAACAATGCCTGAAAATCCAAGAAGAATTCCTAGGAAGAAAAGAGCAGGACAAGAAGGAATGGGCACAGTCCTGTTTTGGACACTAAAAATCAGAAGTCATACTCACATGACATTTACTTCAAAACCCTTTGTTTGAATACAAATTTTCTAAAGCCAAATACAAAACACAATCCTGTCTTGCTCCATGATAATGCCACCTTCAGTTTGGTCAGTATCTTAAGCACTGGACAGCTGCCCTGCTTGTTATTTAAGACACCCAGCAATCTTGCCTATCTGCTCCAAAGTGAAAGTTGTCTGTGCCCATATAAACTGTAAACAAAGTGCAGCCACTGTTTCCTTTGCTGGAGACAGGCACAAATAGCTTCATATATGCTGAAGTACCCAAAATGGAATAACGTGACTTGAGTCTGTCACAGACACAATGACTCACACTGTCATTAAAGGTCATTTTTACCAGCAACAACAACAACAGTGAAAAAGAAGGGTTAAGGCTTATGTACCCCATGACAAATACTAGTCAGCCAGGACAGTGTTGCTTGCATGAAGGCCTTAAGCAATTGTACTTGAATAAGCAAAAAGGTAAGCTGAAAGTACATTTCATCTAATTAAAAGTCCTGGGAAGAAGTGGGAGTAGGGTATGTTATTGCAACAGATTGTCTTGGACTGAAGGTTTATTTTTTTTTTCTGATGACATAAAGTGATTGTGTTTTTGATGTGTCCATTTGTTATACTGAAGCATGACCAGAATGGGTAGTGCATCATGCTTCCCTTACAAGATCAGAGTTTGCAGTATCAAACATTTTAGAATGCTTACACAGCCATGCCTTGATAACAATGCACTTCATGACACAAGCAATATAATTCGAACAAGACGTCAATAAAATGATGTTTAAGCATGTATCTGATACATATTACGGGATGCATAGCTATATGCATCCCACAGAGAACAGAATCTGGACAGCTTATGGGAAAAAAGAACACACTTGAGTGATGGTTTTGGAGCGCTTTTTTCTCAAGATAAAATCTCAGGCATCTGTCATCTCTCTCGCTCCTACCAAGCTAAGGAGGCTGACAGTGTGAAAGAGAAAACCTAGTGTAGCTTCCATTTCATTTGACCTGTAAAGACAATCTGCACAACACCAGAGAATTCTAATGTTTCAACAGAGTGACTATCAATTACAGACAGTCATAAGCAGAATTTTCTACTGGTCACACTATAACGTGTATCACTCCAATTTTGAAATGAAAGAAATCCCACTATCGCCCAAATTTATCAAAGACTGAGTTATATCAAGGAACATACCTTTGAGATGTTACTAGAGCGGCTCACGGAATGCCCCAAAGCCTTCTCATTCTGAAAGAGAAAAAGATTATTGTAGGAACAAGACACAGTTACGAGGATATTTTAAAGCTGATATCAGAAATCAAACATCGTAGAGAACATCTTATACCCACAACTTTTAAGGATGTTGCTTCCATTGACATCAGTCTGATTTTCCACATTTACTAAGCTGTTCACTTTACTAGATATTACATTGCTGAAAATCAAATAGACAAATCAAGTACAAACTGAGAAATACTAGAATAATAACCTCTTCTCTCTGTCAGTAATGCAAAGCCCCTGCCTCAGATGCCATCTGTTTTGGAAAGGGCATTTCTCACCCCTGCCTCACTGACATCCAACGGCAAACATCCAACCACCACAACCGAAAGCTCTTGCTTAAAGGAAATGTTTCAGGACATCACTGGGATACTATTCATTACACCACTGGAACAATTCTGAATAACCACATGCATGTCATTTCAGGAGACAAAGCAGAGTTACTGAGCAACTTCCCATCTACCACAGAACTCAGAATCAAACTGGAAATATCATACAAGATGGAAATTGAGAAGCTGTGATTCATAAAACTGAAATCAGTGATGAATGTATGCTACTTTTCAGTATGCAAGCCCTGAGTGATAAGTATGATAATCCTAACTCCCACCAAAATAAACTGTATGCTTCACCATGATATTTCATCATTTACTAGTTCCTGTTTTCTGGACAATTTACCATAAATGCAAGTGGACATGATTGTTCCACTGGTGAGAACCGAGAAACTGATCTGCAAAGGCCTGTTGTTTGCTTTTCTGAACAAAATCCAACAAGAAACACATTCTTCTAAAAAATATTACAAACAGAGCAAGTCATAACGTTTGGTTACAGATCCACGCTACTGCTTCTCTAAGTCTGTGAAGCTGGGAGGCAAATTTGTTTGAGACTTAAAACTCCCAACATGGCATATTTACTGCTTTCTCCTATGGGCTCCATGCTGGCTAAGAGCTTCTAGAAGTGCATCCTTCCATGTGGCATTTCAGGAACCTAACGGAGACGCTTTGATAGCGGTTCTTGTTGGCACCAACCGATCAGACAGAGCCTGAGAACCAAACTCCTGCATACATAACAAACGGAGACATAAAAAAAGAAAAGCAGCTGACAACTGCAGTTACTTCTAGATCAGCTTGGATATAATGCACTTGGTTGGAGACCTTACACCTGTGTTTTGTTACAATTCAAGCACCCTCAGTGATCAGAGCCCACATTAAGGCAGCCTGGGTGGCTGGGCACCCAGGTGCTGCACTCACATGTTGGGAGCCTTGTGCTCCCAGACATTCCTTCCCACAGCATACTCCTCGAACAGCTTGAGAGCTCTGTGTTGAGAAAAGAGAAGGCAAGGCAAAAATTCCAGCATATGCTTACAAAAGCAGGCAGGCTCTTCCTTACAGCAGTCATGGGCACTGCCTTGGTTGATGGATATAAATCACACTTCCTTATTTAAAAATTGGAGGAAGCAAATAATGCTACTCTGAAATCCTCTAGATGTAGGAGTTTGAGTACCTAAATGACAGTGAAATAGTCCTTCAAAAGAACAGAGAAGTGGCAAAGGAACCTCCACAAATTTTGACCAAATCAAAAATCAGCAAGGATCTATGTAAGGTCTAGCATGGCTACAGCCTAAGCTACCTTCGACTTGAATGCCTGATTTGCACCCTGCAAGGCTGAGTTTGATTTTAGGGATGACCATGAGCTTTCATTACGTGCGTATCAGTATTCCTGGAAGAGAAACAAACACCTAAAGACTCCCCAAAGAATATGGGCACGATGCTTCTGTGATGACTAACACTGGACTGAGCTACTGCCAGAAAAAGCCTTCCTAAGAATCAACTCCAACCGTAAGGGAAGGACCTGGCTAATTTCATCAAAGACACTGTAACTATAGCAACAGAAAAAACTTCATTGAAGCTACAGAATATAGGAGAAAGAAAAAAGGGGGGCAGGGACATGTTCTTAAGCTATGACGAAGAGAGATCAACGCAAGCTGGCAAGCACAGCAACTTGTCACCGTGGATGTGCGAGGTGTGGGGGAAGCAGGCTGCGCTCGCTGGGCCCTGCAGGGATGTGTGGGAGGTAAACAAAGAGCGGCTGTGTGGGACAAGGGAGATGGTGGTGAGGACAGAGACCCGTGGGCAAGGAGCCTGCCTGAAGCAGTGCACAGCCCCATGCAGATGGCAGTCCCAAATCCAGCCCTAGACATCAGAGACTTCCAGGTGAAATTCCTAAAGACAAAATTAAACAGAGCAGAGGTTCTTTGCACTGACTCAACGCTCCCCAGTACTGCTGTCTGGCTGAAGAAGATGCCTGCAAGGCAGCATGACTGAACTTACGCAGGTACCTGTGTCAAAAAGGATGCGCTAAAATTCAATAGCTGTAAGGAAGCTGAAGGACAAGAGCTGTATGTACACAACACAGAGCAAATACACTCTGAGCCATTCCACAGAAACTAGTTTTCCTGCTCCTGGGACTGGGGTTTTATCCAAAGGATGCCAGCAGCATGTGAGAGACAGATGCTTGTATCATCTTCATTGATCTGCTGCTGGGAATGTACCCATCAGAGGTTCCAGTCAGTACATGGCTGTGAACAGTTCCTTATCGAAAGGGTGATCATTTCTAAACAAAAAACGGTCTTGAAAAATATTCTATATATATAGAAAGTGCATTTACATGCATATTTAAGTATACACAATGTTTCTAAAGTACTCAGCCACATAAACACTCCTTTATATTTCAGTTCCTTTACTACATAAAACTGGTATGTCCATAAAACCAACAGGAAATTTACTATAGTCTTAGCCCAGATTGGCCAAATTCTATCCTGTAAGGGCTACTTGAACTCATAAGCAGCTCAGGCCCACGTTCAAGGAGCGAGAGCTGACACAACAGCCACTACCGGATCCAACATGGATTTGCAAATATACACACATACGTTTTTCAGTTTGCTTGGCCTATCAACCACCAAGCAACACCACTACTTAGTTAAAATCACTTTAGCCTCTGGACACCAGTTGACCCTGTCTTTGCCTGTCTTCTAATCAGAGACTTTTTTTTTTTTTTGAAACAGCAGCTCCAAGCCTCAGCCTACAGGCAGGCTTTAAAATGTGGTGGTTGGAAAACAGATGAACAACTGAGTTTCATTGCGCAACTTCCAGCTCACTGTGACCGTTCAAGCAGCATCCCTGCTGAAAGCACTTATCATGCTTTCCTGCCAGCTTCTGCACAGGACTGAAAATACTATTTTTTAAATCAATAAAAAGCAACAGAAACACCTCTAAATAACATATGAGGGCTACTCCAAACGTAATGCCGCCTATTTTTATCATGCTGGCCCACAACGTCAGAGGTGGATGTTGGTGCTATAGCAGTAGAGGCTGAACCTCCCCATCAATATTCCATTCCACGTTGTTGCCATGTGACAGATGGCAGCAGAGGGACACTGACGGCATCTGACATGGAAGTATGGGTGAAGCAAAGGTGTGGAACTGAATTTCTCCATGTGGAAAAAATGGCACCCATCGACATTCATCAACACTTGCTCCACGTTTCTGGAGAACAAACAGTGGATGTGAGCACAGTGGTGGTGCGTTTCAGCAGTGGTAACAGCAACGTGAAAGACAAGGCACGCTCCATACAGCCATGCAGATTTTTTTACGAGAGTGGCATGCAGGCTCTTGTTCATCACTGGTGAAAACGCACAGCTGATGCTGGTGACTATGTTGAAAAATAGCGTTTTGTAGTTGAGAATTTGCTCCATCAAAAAATGTTATTGTGCTCTTTGTAGCTATTGTAGTTTCCATGGAAATAAACAGGAGGTGTTACTTTTGGAGCAACCTACGTATTTCATGAGATCTAGCTGTGCCATTTAATTCTCTTTTACAAATATAATAATAAAAATATATAAGTAAGGGAATAAAACCACCGTGGAAGACATTAAATAAAGACAGTACTTCATGGTGTTTCCCATGCTGTAATGCATTAAGCTAGGAAAGAGCTGTAAAGCCGTGGAAGGAACAACTGGAACAGATGCATCTTAATGGCAGGCACAAAGCAAACAAAAGCTCACTTTTCACACTATATTGTCAGTACATTTACCCTAGGATCTTTTAGATCATTCACAATTAACATTGACTTGGGAGTGGAATGGCAAAGCCTCCATTACAGTACTTTCACTACCCAACAAATAAAGGTGCTCAGAAACTACTTCCAGTATGTTCTCACTGCACAGTAAGACACATTCTAGTCCAATAATTACAGCTCTAAACAAGCTCTCCTTCCCTCTTGCAAAAGCATTAGACTTTGCACGTAAATGGAAAGGTCAAGACAAATGCAACACCTGTCAGCATGGACTGCACAATTACCACCACTTAAAGCAAGCGTGGTTCTCCTGCAGCAGATCAGTCTTCCTGCGTGGGATAATGGGAATCTTGTCTTTCAAAATCCATCCTGCTCAACTAGAACAACCTGGTGGGCACTTAAAAATAAATAAATAAATAAATCCAGACAGTAAAAGCTTACAAGTGCAGCAGGGCTTAACTTCTCTGGAGTCACTTGCTGCCAGCTGCTGTCCCGATGTCCCCGCCAGAGCCCAGCTTAGGGAAACAAAGCGGAATGCAGGAGGGGGGAAAATGTCTTAGAAACAGGAAAACTGCTATCAGCTCCTACCATGGCATATGTTTTTCTAAATTCCGATGCACTTGCTTGCCATTGCTTGAATCACCCCCCCCAAATTTTCTCTCTCTGCCCATTGAATTTGTTCCCTACTGTGATGTCAGAGCTCTCTCCTTCCTTCAGCAGCTGCTTCAGCTCCCAGCTGCTCCCTGCAGAGCTCTCCATCTCACCTTCTGCACCTTGCTGGCTCTTTTCCCTTTTGCCATCATTCCTCAGTTACCCTCACGTAACAGTTCTCCCCTCTTCACTTCAGAGGTCTCCCAGCTGCCACCTCCCTCCCATTTACCTTACGTCTTCCACATCAGCACCTCAACTTATTTCACCCTTGCTTCCCTACCATAAGATATTCCTTTTTCAATAAGCACAACAGCTCTGTAACTCTCACAGCCATGTGAACCCCAAAACACCTATGGTTCCTATTGCCCCAGCCAGGGGGGATGTCAGTTCCTTGACAGCAATTCAAGCAGCCATAAGTGCTCTCACACACTCAACACCAGTGTAGTACAGCACCTTTTCACCAAACTCAGCTGTAGAGTTAATGCAGCCTTAGCGTGTGTGGATGTCCTTGCCAGGATAGAAGGACAAAAATACCCTGGTGAAATGGTTTGAATTTTATATTTCAATACTGCTTGGGACTGAGCTGCTGAAAAGCTGCAAATCAGCACGGAGTGAAGCTCGGTTCTTCCCCCAAACCCCATAATGAGAGCATGAACCCTTGGCTGTTCTGCAGACACACAGCCACACACACCCAGGTTTCATAACTGTGATCAGATTTCCAAACAATCTCTTCTCAGCTCTTATGCAAATCTTGCACTGCAATCCTACACTTGAAATATAGAAAGTAAAAAGAACATACACTTTCGGTTTGGGCAGGGAGGTTGTTATTGTTGACAATATCAGCACATGCACTTAATTGCCCAGGGTAATTTGTATGAAAAGACAGAAATGGGAAATGGCTTTGTGAATTACTTTCTTTGTCTTGCAACACCAATGGATTGTTAAATTACAAAGGCTCCATCACTGACAGAACGCAACATTTCATTATTTCAGCAGGAAATGGTATTCTGCATCATATCAAGTGAACATGGTCTTTATTCCTCTGGCAGTCACCAGGCCATCATAGAAGAGCAATAAACTTACTAATAGTTTATAAAACCAGTGCCTGGCAAACTTCTCAGATCTTGCTCCTTTCAAACTTTAATCTGTAAAATACAATCAGGTATCACGGGACTGATACTGTTTAATCTCTTCATTAACGACACCAACAGTGGGACCGAGTCCACCCTCAGCAAGTTTGCAGATGATACCAAGCTGTGTGGTGTAGTTGATGCAACTGAGGGATAGGATGCCATCCAGAGAGACCTAGACAGGCTCAAGCAGTGGGTCCAGGAGAACCTCATGACATTCAACAAACCCAAGTGCAAGGTCTTGTGCCTGAGTTGCAACAACCCCCACTATCAATACAAGCAGGGGGATAAAGGATAGAGCACGGCCCTGCCAAAAAGGACTTGGGGGTACTGGTGGGTGGCACACTGGACAGGAGCCAGCAATGTGCCCTCACAGCCCAGAATGCCAACCAAATCCTGGGCTGCATCCAAAGCAGCGTGGCCAGCAGGACGAGGGAGGTGATCCTGCCCGTCTGCTCTGTGTTGGTGAGACCTCACCTGGAGCACTGCGTCCAGGTGTGGAGTCCTCAGCACAGGAGAGACATGGACCTGTTGGAGCATGTCCAGAGGAGGGCCACAAAAATGATCCAAGGGATGGAACACCTCCCCTACAAGGACAGGCTGAGAGAGCTGGGGCTGTGCAGCCTGGAGAAACAAAGGCTCTGAGGAGACGCGATAGTGGCCTTTCAGTATCTAAAGGGGAGCTATAGGAAAGAAGGGGACAGACTCTACAGCAGGGTCTGTGGTAACAGGACAAAGGGAAATGGTTTCAAACTAGAAGAGGGGAGATTTAGGTTAGATATAAGGAAAAAGTTTTTTACAGTAAGGGTGGTGAAGCACTGCAACAGGTTGCCCAGAAATATGGTGGAATTCCCACCCTTGGAGACATCCAAAGTCAGGTTGGACCAGGCTCTTAAGCACCCTGATCTAGCTGTAGGTGTCCCTGTTCATTGCAGGGGAGTTGGACCAGACAACCTTTGAAGATCCCTTCCAGCTCACATGATGCTGCGATTATCAAGGTTCATCAATGAGCATGCAGCTAGAAGAGTAATGCAAGGATGAGTAATGGCATCTAATCAAAGAACAGTAACTGCATCTGAGCCTTGCATTTCTGCTTGTGTGTATTACCTACCTCCAGACATTACCCATGCTGAGCTGGCGCTGCCTGGCCTGCAAGAACAAATTTTAATTTCTGTGAAGAGCCATCAGTCTGGTGCATTTCACTAACACTGCATCCATTTGCACACTTACAAATTCACATGCCATGTGCCCAATTTATAACAAAAAGTCAACTGCAAAGAGTTTGGCATCCAAGACGTTGTAAGGAAGTTCTTATCTTCTTGTTGCCAGACAATCTGTCTAAAACGGGTGCCTATCTATGGGATGCAACACATAAACATGAATCCTTCCCTCAGCGAATGAATTACATGAACTACAAAGGATATGATTCAAAAACATACATCTCTCTTGGTAACGGAAGCAGTATGCATTAAGCTTACCTGAGTAAAAATGCAATTTCAAACAATTTCATGTATTTAACAGCAGAAAGGATACAAACTCAGGAAACCAGCAATTATAAACAGATTAAAAGGGATAACATTCTGTCTTTTGTAGAGTAAATGCATTTAATGCAACTGCTGGAATTCTCATGGTACACTACACATGTCAATATGCCAAAGCAATTGACTATTTTAAACATTCACAGATTAAAAACCCCTCAAGGCAACTGGCAATTTGGAATTTCTCAAGCTGCCAGCAGAAATTGGAAGCCTGCAGCCCCGATAACTCTCAGTGGAGCTGGACTTTCTCAGTATCTACACAACTTTGCACATTCAGCTGTCTGCACAGGGAACAGGCTGCATGCTACCACACGTCCCTTGTACTCAGTTGCACAGTTTGCTAATCCTGTGGAACCTCCTGAAGCGACACTGAGAAAACATTCAGGATATTTCTGGTAACGTTTAACATGATACAGCCAAAAGAACACGACAAAAAAGCTCTTGAAAGAGCACCAGTAGGTATCAGCCCCGTTTAGTAATACCCTGATTACATACCAGCTTGGCTTTGCCTGAGATTTCATCTTTCTATTTTTAACTGTGCAATTCGCAGAGTATTCTGACCCACAGCATTTCAAACTCAGTGTGAAACAACCACACAAATTCAGCTAAAGGAATTAGGTCCTACAGAACCTATTAAAGCCACACAGCCTAACACTGCTTAGAGCAAGATCCTTGTAAAAATCTGATCTGTGATGTTCTGTTAAATTGTTTTTAACAAAAATAGTTTGTAAGGTGGAAGAGCACGCAAAGAATAATATCTAAGAAAAAGACCAAAACATTCTGCTGTCCTTCCGTAAGTAAATCCAACCTAGCGATGGACAACACTGCCTGGCAAGGAAAGATGTCCAAACTAAGAGAAAAGGCATTCTCTTCATTTAAAGGGTAACGCATTGAAACTGCAGAACAACAATCTCTTAAAGCTAAACTCTTCTAATAAAAATTATATTAAGTGACTGTTTCAGAGTTCCTAGCAGGAAATTCAAGTGTCAACTGATTCTTTACCCCCAATCATTTTAAGGACATATACATGCATGTGCGAATGCACACTCACACACTTTGAGGTTTTAAGGTTAAAACTACATTTTTCAGATCATAAACTGAAAAGCTACACCAAGCACACGGAGCCAACTACCCTCTCCCCTTCCTCAATACGCAGCCCTTGACACAGGGCACAGAGGCAAAAAACTCCCTGCGTGCAGCAGGTTGCTTCAGCCATGACCCAGGAGCACTTCGCTCCCCCCATGCTGTCTGTCAGGGGAGTGCAGCTGGTCTCACCTGGGGCTTCTCTGGATGCTCCAGGATGCAGGCAAGCCGTGTGTGCCCAGAGGAGGCCATCCAGGAGCAGGCAGAGGAGCAGTGCTGGGGGCACCACCATTCCTGAGCATCTACCTTTGGCAATAGCTCTGTCTGCGCAGTAGTGACTCAAGCCCCATCATTTCTCACCGACAAAGTAATTCTCTTGTTTGCACAGTGATAAACTCTGCAAAAGCCTCTTCTCCCTAAACACAGTGGATTTAACATGCTCTAAATGTACTTATTCCCATAAGCCTAAAAATCTGTAGTCGTTTACTTCATAACCACAGTCAGGGTGCTGTACTTGAAAGATCAACATATTTAGTAACTCTAAGGGAATTGAGAATGCTGAGTCCTCAAGAGTCACAAATAAACAAGTTTCAGAAAGTGGTAAACTGAGAAATACCGCACTGCTCATCTGCAAGCAGATATTCTGGCACTCAGTCATGCAAAGAATGTTTAGGATCTGTTACTCATAGGAGAAAACCCTGCTGACTCTGGTTACCTTCCAACCATACAGCAGGGATAGAGAGAGCACAGCACCACACATCTGAGATATCAATGGGAAAAGAATGAAAATGCAGGGAAAGAAAAGGACAGAAGCAGAAATTTTACATGTTGTTTTTCTTTCCTGTATACCACTCATTTAGCGGGTCCCTGATACAGGAGCAGAACAAGAATTCAGCATCTATCTGCAAATCTGTTAACACCACCTAGATCCGTGCCCACCTGACAGGTGATGCAACCCGGTATATTGACATTGATCACTGAGATATGCGTACGTCGTGATCCCGCCTTCTCTACTGCGTCTATCACAATAGCTTACACCCATAAATGAAAAATCGATTACAGAAATCTTTTTGGTTGAAGACAAGCACTCAGGATATCTCGATTCTCTAAATTTTTGATACTTTGCCTCCTGTGTTATGCTAATCTTTCTGAGTAGGAAAACAGGATGAAAACAAAATCCTACAATCCAAAATTCGTGTTTGCTTAGGAAGATCATTTCAACATTTAATGAAGATACTGAAGAAAAAAAGATGGTATGGCCAAAAAGCACAAAGGGAAAGTCTTTCACAGAGGTGTGGAAAGCAAAGTTATCAGTCCCATCCTGACAGGGACAGCTGTTTTAGCTCTGTATTCAGCAGCAGTGCTTCTTGAAAAGGAGACCTTACCAGATCTTTTCTCTCTTCAAAATGTAGCAGCAGGCAACAAAGCCAACAAAATGCCAAAACAGAGGAGGAACAGGTGGAAAGGAATATTGAAACAGTACAAAAACCAAGGCCAAGTCAACAGCTCTTGCATACGGTCTCTAGAGATTAAACCCTGGCTTTACAGAAGTTGGGGGAATTCCACCAATAACATCGATCATGTCAGGACATCACCCTTTGTTAATAAGAGATATAGCAGAAATGAAGAATCCAGAGCCACAAACAACTAGGCTGATCCAACAATATGGACAAGCCTTTATACCAGGAGAGCCGAGGCAATGTATTATTGAACGTAAATAAATAAAGTGAAGAAAATACATGTGGCTAAGTAACAAAACTTCCCAGTTGTGTCCCACACCTTCAGAAGAAGGACCAGAAGCAGGAGATGAGAGCCAGTTATTGCAGGCTAAGACACAGACACTGAATCTTATCAAGCATTATTTCCTGGACGGAGCAATAAATCAGACCTCTATGTAGCCGTAGTGGTCCCACTGAAGCCAACAAGAAATCCCACCGGGTTCAGGAAGACTTGGACTGAGCCATGACCAACATCCTGATCTTAAAAAAGTATTTCAGAAACTGCAGCTGGCGTTAGGTACACTTTAGCAGATTGGGACCTAGGGTACTTTTAAAAATACAGACTTGCCTTACAGCATGAGAAACAGAGAAAAAAGAAATCGCAATAAGAGCTAGCTAAAAAATGTTTCCCTTGCATGTGGAAATCTACACTTGCTTGATGTCCAGCAGGCAGAAGCAGGACCCCCATGCAGGAATGTACCGCTGTGCGCTGCTAACGCTGAGCAACACGCAGCCAACGGAGCTGCGCTGGCTGAACAGAGCAGGAATGAGCCTGGTGCATGGCACACTGGGGCAGACAACATCATGGCCAGCAAACAGTAAGAAAAAGGATGAAGTTTTAGGAGCGGGTGGTGTGAACACAGAGCGCAGTGCTCAGAGCACCTCCAAGCACCACTCCTGCCCAGGGCTGCCATAACTGAAAAGCAGACACTTTGGGTAGGCATCTTCAGTTCCCATCACTGTCACCCTTAAATCGTGTCCAATTACAGCAGAACTGTGTCTGAGGCAACCAGAGACACGCAAAACGTCCTGGCTGCAGAGGAGCCCTCCAAATGAGCACAGCTCTTCCCCCCGCTGGGAAACCTCAGAGCAGCCACAGTCTACGAAGGAAGGCTGAGGTTTTTGTGTGTCTGAACAAGCTGAATGCCAGCAGCTGCCTAAGAACTAAATTTATCACCGAAGTCCCAGGAATGCCTGCATTTTCTGCTAAAATAAAATCTCAGGGCCATTAGCCTATTGAAACAGAAGCTTTTCCACTTAGCTGAAGACTCATTCTCTTTCCTCAACTCTCATGCTCCAGTTCCAGTAAAATCCTGCTTGGTTTTAGAAATTTTTATGGAAAGACATGCACATCAGCTCAAAAACACCGATATGATGTCAGTAGTATTAAACAATTCCCTTCACTGGGTTCCTCTGCCTCTCGCATTTATTCATATGGAACAGAAAATGAGCTGCAGCTGTCAGAGCGCTGCCTGACCTACTGGGGACTGTGCTGCATTCTTACACGCGCTGACAGAGCGTTTTCTAAAGTTTATTTCCCAAGGGGAAAGGTTTATAAATAAGTCTCATATTCACAGTAAATCTCCTGCCCTTCAGCCCCTAGAGCTTTGAGTTAGGGTAGTTTTTGTCACAGGAAATTGCATCAAAGTTTTCAGAAAAAGCGTATTAACTCATGCAATTTACTTCTGTCAAACTGCCTCTAAATTTACCCCCATCAAAGCTAGATTTTAAAAATTCAGTCTTCTCTTTGTTCACTGCTGTACTCATTCATTATCTGTGGAAATCATATTGCACATCCATGAAATCTGCAGTTGCTTTAGAAGATAATAGATTTTATCAAAATACATCTTGTAGTTTTTAAAAGTATCTTCTAAAAAGCCTCAAAGTGCTGCTAAATGATTACGTATTTTCAGAAGGCATACAGAAATGCCTTTAAAGTCAGACCTCCAGGGAGCCAAAGTTTTCTTTTAGGCTCTACACTTGTACTTGAGCTAATGAGAGGCTGAAATGATAAAAGAAGGGGCTCACCATGGGCCCTAGAACCCAGAAGAGAGGATTCACCCATGGGGTAGGATCCTTGGATTGTAAGATTTTATGCCCCAAGGATCACAATGACACAGTGTTTGCTGATCCCACTGCAAGAAGGTTCTGATCCAGAACTCCAACTTTTTTTTTTTATTTTTGAAACGTCTATTTCTGATTCCTCTTCATTTTGAAAACAGAAATGACAAAGTAGTACAGCAGAATGATAAAATACAAAAGAAAGACTTCAAAGGGACAAGTGGCCATTTCTCTAAGAACACGAGCAGAAAGAAACAACACTTTTCTTATGAGGTTCCTTAATATCATCTGCTACTAGTACCTTGGAGGACAGAATGGATGACATCAAGACGAAGACATAAAATTGGAAGAACCTCTTGTAAGACAAATACGCATGTAACACACTCAAATCATCACTGAAAATAAGGCTGTACCACAGGGCTGAAACTTTAGCACAGAATGAACATGCTTCTTGTTTAACATCTTTCCCACAAACACTATTGCCCATTCCAAGTGGAATACTACAGTTGGTTAGTGCCGAGCAGCAGTAGGGAGCAGCTCAAGATAAGAACTGAACAATACAACGAAGTTTGAGGGGGAAATGATGCGACAGGTTTGCAATTTACAGACCCTTGCAACACCCACTGCTGGCCTGGTACACCAGTACCTTGAAGGAGGCAAATGTGATTGTCAATTGGCAGATGAGAAACATGAGGTACAGGGAAATTATCCTCCCTCTGAAATTCAGCCTTCCTTGTCCTACGCCTACACACAGAGATTCTCAGCGTCACCGACAGCAGCTGTGTCCCAAAACAGACGTGGCTCAACGCTGCATGTGTTTTGCACAACGCTTTTGCGCAGGGTGAGTTTCACATACAATGAAGCTGTGCCGAGGCAAGGAGATCATCACTGAGATCTCTCCCTTCCATTCTTCTTGGTAGCAGAACATAAGTCTCCTACCTGGCACCTGTTAGGGTAGGATTTTCATCGACTTTGGGATCTGTCCTAAGAGCTGCCGTCTGGTAAAGTACAACTACACCTTATTGAGCTCTTCTTCAAAGTCAGACAAATGCCTCATTCATCCCACCAGTCTTCCTTCTTAAAGCTTTACTGTTTGTTCCCTTCAATTGTAAATGTGGTCCCCAATTCTCCTTGCACTTCCCTGGCTGTACAACGGCCTTTGGATCTCCAAGCTCAGTGGCTCATGAGAATGCAGAAGGACAACCACACCCTCATTCCCATGCATGGAGGCAAGAGAACTAAGGGTAATACAAATAGTAAATTAACATTCAAAAGATGTCTCATCTAGGTATGTTGATATTTTAATTTTTTCAGCCTTTGGCACACAGAAACCCTTCTGTCCACGTTCCCAAGCACACATACATAAGTAGTATAACCGTGGAACTGAAGTAAGAGGATTACATTTCAGGAGGGGCATGTTTTGGTGAGAGACTAGAGGCTTAAGGGGATTAAAAGATAGGAGCTGCTTCTCAGAGTGACAGGGTGAGAAACAGCAAAGCCTACACATAAACATTGCCTGGAAGTAAGCATCGTTTTGTATCATTCCACAGTAATGAAATACAGCAAGCAGAAAAGCAAATGAACAAGTGACCACATCAATTGCATCTTCACTCCTCCGCTGTCCCCAGCACCATCTTAGCTCATACCATACTTGTATTTTCTCTGTCTCTGTGTCTTTTATCACCCTTATTTCTTAGCTGCAGCTCTGACTACATGAACCAGCCATTTCCTCCCATCTTTGTGTTATTTATATTGCTTTATTTCTGTGTCACTTCCTGTCACAATTGGAAAACAATTTGGAAATACTTTTTGATGACTTCTATATCAAGAAACTTGAATGGACAGAAACAGAGCTGATCCAATCCAAGGAAACTCCTGCAAGCTTTAGCAAAAAGGACTGTAATCATTTTTAAATCCAAGAGAACTTTATTTTTATGCTAGCTAAGTCCTTAAAGGTGAGGCATTAGATTTGGCTTCCAGTTAAATATGCCCTTCTAACAAATAACACTGAGTAGGGAGTTTTGTTCCCTGAAAGACAGAGAGTTAAATGCGCTAACAAGAGTTACAAATGCCAGAGGGTTCCAGCAGGACTGGAACATCCTATGTGGATGTAATTTAGAAATCAGAACACTGTGCCAAATTCATCTGATGCTGTCAAGAAAGAACAGAATTCAAGAGCGGGGCTCTGTGCTGCTAAGCATTATAAAATGTAGCAAAAGGCTGGAATTGCTTCAGAAAGCTAATAACCCAGTAAAGAAAATACAGAGACGACTAAGGCAACCAGACAGCAAACACAAAGAGGGATGGACACTAGTGTATTAAGAGTAAAGGCAGCCAGGCACATTTAAGGTCAAATGCATTAAAATAAATGTGTATATATGTATCTCTACACGCCTGTATTTATTTGTATATTACATAAACAAACCTACAAACTACATTTTTGGCTTCATTTAATGGAAAAAATCCTGAACTAAACAGGGCTTAATCCCAAAAGATGCAGTACAGTGTAAGTCTCTCAAAAGAGAAGTCTGGCAATGCCTGCTGAATTGCAATGACAGAGCAGTTATCTCATCTGTATCAACTGACAGCATGCTAGAATAAGAGTAAAAGTTAGGATGACCACTGAGCCACAGGCTTGGAAACCAGGAGATGTACTTCCTGTCAATGGCACAGGATACTCAAAGCCCACCCCAGAAGACTGCTGACTGTAAAAAGGTTCATGTCTATAAGTGGTAAAGAAGCCTCTGTTATGGAGGACAGCTTGCCAAAATGCCAGCGTTACAACAAACACATTTAAATCCTCTTCCTACTGCTGCTCAGGACCTCACATTTCCTCTTTGTTAATAAATTCAGACTTCTTGATATTGCAGATGATCTGTTTTCCAATGTAACTGTGTTCATCCTTCTTTTCCACTCAGTGAAAAGTATGTTAACTTCTTCCCTGGAGTCAGACATGTGAGAATGCTTCTGCTTGTGCTTCCACAAATCAAAAGCAGCTGCTACATGACATAGCATGGCAGAACAGAAAACTCTTAAATAAAAAACCCAAAGAGCAAAAGGTGAAGGGAGAATAGAGCAAATAACAAGCAACACAGCCTGCAATACAACTGAGGAGGAGAAAAACAAAAGAAAATAAACAGTATCCCTCTCTCCCTATTTTTTTTTTAAATGGCAAGATGACTCGTATTTCTTTGTTGAATTCAGGATGAGAAATGTACGTCTTCTGATGAAAGACAAGTTGTAGAAACTATTAATGGTTTGAAGCACCAAGAAAAAGTGGACTCAAGAGCCTGCTTCATACTATTCTTCATCTGCTAGGGAAAAATATCTAATAGCAAAGAACAATTCCCTTTCCAACTGTTTCCACTCAAAGAACGCCCCTGTTGTACCTTGCTCTCTTTCAAGACAATGGACATCCTACAGCTGTTGCTTTTTAGGAATCCTTTGGGAAAAGAACCTCAGCTCCCACCACTCTGTCCACAGTGAGTTTCCAGAATATTCCTGATAAAAAGTCTTGTCATTGTCAGTTGAAATATACAGGCAGCCTGAACCAGCCAGTCAAGAGGGGTAAGCCATTCAGCTAAACACTAATGTGGCAATGATAGGAGGATAGCAATGACTGTGTGTCACCAAAGTTCATTACTTCAAGGTTAATGAATATGAACAGGGACAGTTGCGAACTACTTCACCTTGGAGGCCAGCAACTCCCAAGCTTTTCCATTCAATAAGCCACTTCAGAGATTACGAGTACAGCTAGGCTCATCATTTCTTAACTGAAGAGCTTCTGTCCAACTGTAATAGCTCCATCAGCTACAGGACAGACAGCGAGTCAACTCCTACTCTGACACCTGACCATAACCTGGGAAATGGGAAGTCAACAGAAGTCAGGAGATTAACTTGACTTGAAACAAAGGACATTTTCAGGAGAACAATGCATAGTCACTACTCTTATGGAGATCAGAGTGGGTGCACAATTATGGTAGAAGAAAACACTACAGAAATGTTTTAGCAGAAGCATAGTTCCTTGATAAAGCAGGCAGGAAACACAAGAATTATTACTCTAACCACGATGGCCCAGCCTGGATTTGAAAGCAGAGCTGGAGCCTCAAATAGCCTAAGGTATTACATCTGGTTCTTCAAACCAATCTGATCCCTTTGAGACAGACAAACGCTTCCTTGGGGAAGAGCATTGTTGTGTTTCAAAGTCATAATGCTAACCAGAGAACGACAATCGAGATAAAATAAGCACCCCCAATGAGTCATAAAACACTAATTTTACATTAGACAGCAAAAAAGAAACCGATGACAAGTAACAACAAAATTGGCCATTAACGGAAGCCAGATGGAATGGCAAAAACTATTCAAAGAAAACTATTAACCTAATATCAAGAGAAAGAAGTAAGTGTGTAGTAACCACAAAATGTTTCAATATGAAGACCAACCAACCATTAAGGTCAACACAAGGGAGCTTAAATTGGTTGTTCCGAGAGAGCTTCCTGTTATGCTAGGTTAAGCTGACATTAAATCAGCCAGAAAGAAAAAAAAAAAAAACAACCATCAAACCTCAAACAAGAGAAACACAAAAATCCATGCTGACTGCGACCTAGCTCTCCAACAGAAGGTGCAAAAATAGGCCCTGCAAAAACATTTTAAAGATATTTGTTTGTCTTCCCAACACTTCCCTGCTACCTCAGTGGTCCTTTCTCCTTTGAACTACCCCTGTCTGTCACTGGTGATCTTCAGGCTCACTAAAACAAAACAAAAGATTCCAGCGTCTCCACAGTCCAAACCAGGATCTAGGACAAAGTTTGTTTAGGAATATGCCAATTCAAGTCACCAAAGTACCACTGAAGCACTGCTGGATGTAGTACTCAGGAGCTAAACTGTTCGCCACTTCTTTAAACAACTGCAACTCACCGTTGCCAACCTCTGATACATACAAAATACAACTCAAGTGTCAAAATCATAACATTAGCCTGAAAGTCATAAAAACAAGTATGAGTACATCCCCAATTACAGAAGCTGAGTGCACCAAAATACACATGATACAAACAAGTAAGCAACATTGCCTAGTAACAGCAAAAGACAGCAAAAAAAAAAACAAAAGCATGTTTCAAGCATTTGCTGAAAAAAAAAAAAAAGAATTTTAATAAGACTAAAGAAACCAAAGGTACCTTGATCTTCACCAGCTTTCTCTCGGTTATATGCAGGACAAAGGCATGAGTATTGATAATTCCATACTCACTCAAGATAAAACTACCATTTATTTTAATAAAATCATTTCAATTTCAGTAACCCTCTTTAGATTATGCTTTTAAAAGTGCTGAATCTCAGGAAGAAGCAAAAGTATGCACGCTTTTTTGGTTTTAGGCAAATATCACCGTTTTCTTTACTGGGAGTGAAACTTATGATTTTTTTTTCCCCAAAGGAGGCTGCCATTCACAGAGGCAAGGCTGTCTGTTTGAGGTTAGCACCTTGTCAATGGGCTGAAGTCACTCTATCCTTCGCACGCAGTCCCTCAGCAATGGCACATGGAGAGACAAGGGTGAAACAGAGGAGGAAAACCAAAACAAAATGACACCTGTACAGTTGGGCCCTCCTGATTGCCTTACAGCTGTCCTCATAAAGAAAGCACCGTGAAGCCGTACCAGGAAAGACAATTACTACTTCCTTCAGACTCATTGTGGAACCAGTCTTGCATGAAACTAAACGACTAAAACGAGAGTAGAAGGTGGTATGAATCTCACAGGTTTTGACCTTCAGGGCAGTAGAGGAATGTCACAACAAAAGTCATCAGACTGCTACTTCAGCTCATCTGATTCATTAAATTTTGGTTTGTAAGAGCACTGGCAAGACAACGGTGGCTTGGCTGCTCTGCGTCATCTGTGCTTAAGGCATGTAAGGTTTCCACACACCTGTAGCAGACACCTAGCACATGCATCTAGCAACGTTATTTGGTGAGCTTGAAATCAAGGTAGTAAAAATAAAGTCTTTAATCATGATCTTTGTCTTTCATCCATATATAGCAAACAGATGAGAAAGGGATGCTGCTAACAAAGAAGCACATGGATTCCAAGACACAGAAAAGAATATTTTTAGCAAATTCAACCATCAAAAGAAGTGTGCAGCTTTAGCAACAAGTGTAAAGAATATCTAAGTGAAAACAACATATCCAGAAGAAGTGATGTTTAACAAAAATTAAATGCTGATGTCAAAAACACATGAAAGGGAAGGAGAGCAAGCCACAGAAAGACATCAAAAAGGAGAAGTGGCAGCAAGAACAGAATAATCTGAAATTCTCTCTGTTCTTTACAGACTTACGATTGTTAAAGATTCAGACAGAATTTTTTTTTCTTTTTTGGGGGGGTCCTGTTTTCCTCAGCAAGCCAACACTACAGTAACTTGGTAAAGTTTAGCTCTGTTCTATAGCTTCGACTAAACGGCCTTGACTATTTTTGACCTTCTTCAGATGCTCTCCTAACATTGTCAAACAAGGTTTCCCCACTGAGGCCAACTGATTCCTATCACAGTGTAGGTGACAGAGCACACTGAGAATCTCAGAAGTCATAACAACTAGGAAACAATCCTCTTTCTTTCTGGTAGAAGCATCAAGGGCCATCCAATGAAATGAGCCATTCAGAACAAAGGAAGAGAGAATTTTTCCATAATTATGGATGAGAATCCATAATTAATGGTGGGACTCTGACCCAGGTGGTTGTGGATGCTCAGTATTTTATTTGGGTTCAAAAAATTATTGGAGAGATTAGTGAAAGAGAGATCTACTAAGAACAATTAAGCAGAAATACAGAAAAATCGTTGAGCTGTACATCAGCGGAGGCTGGGAAGGCACCGCTGTATGCTTGATGATATGCCTACTTTCAGACACAGTACATAATTATATGCCTGTTGTTATTCTAGTCCCCAAGCACTTACTTTTGCACACTGCCAAAAAGCGCTTTGGCCAACCTGGCACAGCAGTTTTAATGTTCTCAATTCTAAGTATGATTTTGACTTTGTTGACAAGTTCAGCATTCTGCTATTGTGAGCATAAGGGACCATCTGGGTCTTTGAGTCAGTTCTCTGGAATAATCATCATTCACGAGACATGCCTTTAGTCTGAACAGGTTCAAGAGAACACTATTCCATACTCCCATATGGGAGACAGCTCTCTCCTGCAACTGAGCTGGAAAAAAAAATTCACCGCCAGTGATTTAGATACCTGCAGTGCAGGGACCCAGTTAAATAAAAATACCCTAGGACAATCCTGTAAGGAGAACTGTGTTCCACACTGCAGCAAGACAAAACAAAAATGGATTCCCCAAATCCCAAACTGCACTAGCTGCTGTCAGTTCTTTCCCGACCTTCATGTTCTCCGTGCCTTTCAAGCCACCAGCCTTCGCTAGCTTCACACAAACACCTCCAGAAACACAGGAAAGGCACAGTGCCTGCAGCTCATGGCAAAGTTCAACATGGAGGTGGTCAGAGTTGGAGAGGTCTGCAGTTCCTAACTGGCCTATCTGAATTCACTGTGTTGTGTTTAAGCCCAGGGTCATAAACATCCATACACCAACATTTGGAAACTGTGTTGTAATGTCTTTCTGTTAACTTCAAGCTTGGATGTTGTGTGAGTCCACAGTCACCTCACCCCAAAACTGTTCTCTAAACATTACTGAGAGGCAAATGTAAAACTGGGGAGCCCCCCTTAGCCCTCCTCCACCAGACCAGGTTACAGAGATGTGCAGGAGGCTGCCTTCTGCAGCCCCGCCAAGGAGCAGCTCCAGCACTTCAGAGGGAAACAACTGTTTCATTGTGCGCTACTGAAAACTTGATTTTCAGTCTAAACTTCAGGTATTCTTAAACGCAAAAAACACACCCCACCAACAAAGCAAACAAATGAAAAATGAACATACATCTGTTCTCACCATAGGTCTATCTTTAAGATTCCTTGCCAGTTGAGAAATATCAGGCAGTTGAGAAACTGCTTTTATAGGTCCACCATACTTAGCTTTACCTGCTTTTCTCTCTTTTCCCAAGGGCATCACAGCTGCAACCATTCAATAAGATGCTGCCCTTATATCACAGAACTAGTTAATACCATCCACTGCTTCAACACCATCGTAAGTATGCTTTTCACTTTAGCTTGTGCTGTGTCTTGCTGCTGCCAAATGTTGAGTATTTTCATTGTGTTTCTTACTCTACCATTAGGAACTGCTTTATTCCATTACAGAGACATGCTGAAGTAAGAGAGAAAACTGTTAAGGAGTTTTATCAAGTAAGTCTCAGTCTTCCTCCTAGCCTCAGTCTGAACACAGAGAATCATGTTTCCCTCTCCAGTTTGATTCCAACTCTTCACAGAGATCTACAGAATTAGCAAAAACTAGACTTGTGCTCTTTTCCCCCTTATTCGTTTTTTTGTTTGGTGCAAGCTCACACCTTCCCGGATCTGTGAGTAATGCCTGAATTGCTCTTCTTCAGTCTGAATATTTTCCTCACTCTTAGGTGATGGAGCAAATCTTTGGGAACTCATACATATACTTTGATCCAGACAGGTGAAAGCTCTTTATTTTATTATTACTATTCTTAATAATAATGACTGAATTGGAGAATGGCAAGCACCTCAATAAAGCAACCTCCTCTCTCCATGAGTAAGATTTTATGATCTGCTGTATCATAGTCCATCCAGGTCCCTTATGCCTCAGCTGCATGATGATTTTGAGTAATTTCTGCAGCACAGGCACACACGTGAGGCATTTTCAGATAGTACATCAAAGATGACACACTTATCTGAGCCCAAACTGGTTTAAGCCAGAGGTGAATATGCTCGAGTCCTCTCTGTGCCAATAAGGTTGTAATTGCCATTTTGTTCTAGGGTAACAGTATTAAATCTTATTTGATTACTAAAAAAGTCAGGCAAAATCTGATGTTGATAGTTGAAAATGAGCAGCACAAAGATGCTTTACTGTCCAGTGCATTAAACACGAAAGTGCAGAAATGACTCTTCCTTCCCTACTCCCTGATGACAGACACTGTAACTCTGGACTACAGGTGTGACCAAGTAGTGCAGCAGCAGAATATGCTATTAGCGTAAAACAAAGCAAAACTTTGAAGTTCAAACAGCAGAATCACCAATTCATCTCTTCATTCCACTGACTTCAATCAAGCAATTGAATTCCTGGAATATGAGAAATTTTATGAAATAAGAGAAAGAATTCTGGTCATGAATTTCGATGAAACACGAATCTTACACATTGAAAGGTCACAGTCTGTTTTAAAATAGAGCATTAGACTGTCCTCTCCTTGCCTTACAAAAGTATTGAAGCATCTGCACAATTCAAGTGACAGATCAACTCTATGGTAGGTACAGCACACACACTTCTGGACCTTTAACATACCAAGCCCATAGGCGCTACAAGTTTTTAAGAAGTCAAGATCTGAAGTTATTTAGGACTCCCAAAAGTATGGATGTGCCCCAGCCAACAAAACCACTGACTGATTGTGTGAGTGAGAAAATATAGTCACTCCCAGTTGTTAGCCAAAGGTAAACCAAAATGTCAGTAAATATCATATTCTTTTGTATATATACGTTCTGCTCAGGTGATCAGGTCATCTTGGAAGAAGATATACTGGGTACATTTAAGCCCCCCGAAAAGCACAGGATCATTAATCTCCTCTTGGGGGTTTTCACATAAGGCTGACAATTTCTGCTTCCACCAGTAACACTTATTTACTGAACAGTGAAACAGACTTGAGCTACAATTTTTAAAAGGAAACAATGTGTCTGCACAGAAGAGCACACCATTTCATCCTAGCTATCTAGCAGGGACTCAGTCTGCGCACTTTGAAGTTAGGGGTTTTCAGTAGCCCACCTCCCGAAGAAAAACAAACAAAACACCACAAACAAAAAGTTCCCCTTAAACCAAACCAACACCCCCAGGCAGGGAAGGCAGGCAGGAGGGACACACATGCAGCAGTGTGCTCAGCAGCCAGAAGCAGTATACATAGTTATGATACACAGAACAAAAAACATTTGAACATTTTTGCCAAATGGCATTATGCAGTAGTATTCCTCCCTTTCTCACGCATGCACAAACCCACACGTTACAGAGCAAATAACGCTTGCAGGATAGAACAAAGACCCTTTGTTGTTGTTCCATAAGGTTTTGCAAAATCCCCTTCTTTGTCTAAAACTGAACTAGTAGCGTTGCTTGAGCCACGATGATTTAAATATACAAAGCCTGTACAGAAAAGAAATATAAATTTCTTTTAGAACTGATATCATTAGAAAATAGAGACAAGCTTTTCAAAATACAAGACCCAATTTCCAAGTATCTTTATTCAGGGAAAAAAACAGAAGTAAATACTGCAGCCATTCAGACACACACACTCCGAAAGGACACAATTAGAGCTTAAGGCTTATCACACCCAGCTGTGTTTTAACTCTTATGGTTACCTCCTCCCTAATAAAAGTGATAATACTAGCACAATTAAAAAGCAAGCTTAAAAACTTTTTTTTTTTTTTTAAAAGAAGAAAAACAAAACACCAAAAACAGCAACTGAAGGGGGGAAAAAAAAACAGAACTCAGCAAGCTGTCTCTCTGCTTTCAATAAGCAGCACCTTCAGAAGAATGGAATGGTAGGAATGAAGAAAAGGTGCTCAACAACAACAAAAACATGCAGCTTCACAATTAGGACCAAACAAAGTACTAGACCAAGAGGATCCTTCCTGTAGCACTCTAATGAGGAGTCTCTACAGCAGCCTCTCCTGACAGGCTGCCCTAACACAGCTATTTATTCTTAACAGCATCCCTAGAATAAACTGCAAGCCACAATACTCTACTGACCAGGCATTTGCCTACCTGAAGCTTCATTTTCCAGCACAAACGCATGTGTGTATCCTCAGTGCAGCTTCCCTCAGTCGCATGACTCCTGTTAGCCAGACTAAAGAGATGGAGCTGTGTAAGCAGAGATGCTGACTGCCCTACATTTGCCTGCTGATGAAGAAAGAGTTGCTACTGTACTTGCCTGGGCTTGTTTAAGCCCCCTAAATATAATACTGGTGTAGCTTGAACTAAACTAACTAATTCCTCCAGCTGATCCAAGTGAAAGGAGCTTGTGATGAATAATGCATGAGAGCTCCCAGGAACTGCAGCTGATGTCCACCTCTCCCCCCTTCCCAAAAGCAATCCCTAGCAATTTTTGTGCTGTGAAGCAAAGCAATTCTCCCCCTGCGTCCAAAGAGCAAAGAGAATGTCCCTCCCAGATCCATTTTCTTTCCTCTATTTCTTAGTAGATCTGGTGATTATATTACTATTGTTTTTAATATTAAAAATCCACACAGCTAGAAGTCAAAGAAAAGATGATAATCACAGAACTGTGTCTCTGGACTACACAATACTGGTAAATTCAGCCAACTGCTTAGAAATTAATGTTTTTACTCCTAAGGGAATAAGAGAAGCTATGTAAAGATGAACACTGAAGGCAAAGAAAGAATGGGACAGAGCAGAAAACAATACTGCAGAAAGAAGGTGGAAAATAAAAGCTTGCTCTAGCTGGCAAGTTCAGTTGTCTGTTTACAGACAAAAGAGATTGTTTAAGGGAACTCAGTGGGTGGAAGGGTACGGGAGATAAATTCACATGGCTCCTCTCTTGAGCAATACATTCCGCTACACACTACAACTTTACAAGCTAACTACAAAAATCACTCACTTTTGGATATTCTTCCAGGGTGAACAAATACAGGACTAATTTGCAAGTACTTTATTTGCAAGTGCAATTACTGTGATAGGCCAACATCAATACGTACCACTTGCAGATTCTATTCTATTTCCCAGAACGGTTTTGTTTTGCTTTGATTTCTGTTAGATACATGAGTTATCTGGCATCTGTTTATCAGTTACCTGCTGCAGCCCAAATGACAGAACCACCCAAACACAATATCAAGGCTCTCTCAAGTGGTTAGTTTCCTCTAAACGAAATGTACCTTTAATGTATCATGCACTGAAGGCAGTATCTGTGCATGAACCCAGTCTTGCACATCACATACAATCAGCTAAGCAGCTGGGCTGAACACAACAGATACAATAAGACTACTTTATTGAGAGATCTTCTGTTTCTGCAAAGGAATCCAAAAAGAATGCACCTTGTTAGGGAAAGCACAATCATATGGCATACTCAGAGCCTGCACTATAACCAGACAGCAGCAAATTAAACAGCTGAAATTAATCATTCCGAGTGCAATCCAATTCTGAGTTTAGAAACAGGATTTGCTCTGTTCCTTTGTATACACCTGACTTGATTTTGTACACTCCAGCAAGTGGTAAATATAAACCGCAAGATTAGCTCTGTGATGTCAGGGTCCAAAACCCATCCATTCTCATATTGCATTTTGGTTAAACATCAGAACCCCCTTCCCTCTCAGCGTCAGCCCTGCAGACTCCTGCACGCAGAGTGATACCTGGATTCGGTTCTCACAGCACCAGAGCTAACAAGGACTCTGCGGACAGGATTTCTGCCTGGACATCTGCACTGCCATGAATTCACTCTCCAGACATTTTCTTTAATATCCATGTTTATGGCATGGAAACTGGAGTCAAGTTCTGCGGCTGTTTTTCAGAGACTCTGACTTACTGGGGCTAACAGGATTACTGGATGAGAGGGGAAAAATCTGTCATAAACATACAGTTGTCAGGCTTTGTATACCGGGAAGTAGGCATCAAGGCTTAGTTAAGAATTTGCCACTTTTTCCCCTAATCCTTTAAATATTTGCCCTCTTACTCTTAGCACTCCAGGAGGTTAGGTCAAAGGTTATGAAGGTTGGTTTCTAAACTCAGTTGATGTCTTGCTACCATCACGAAGAATTGCGCAAACATGGCAAGCTGGAAGAGAAACCTGGTTTAATCTCATTCTGCCCCAGTGCTATACTGAAGGGCTGTCCCAGAGCTGTGTCTGCACATGGCCCATGGGGCTGTCCCCACGGCTCGGGCTGGTAGCAGTGTGTTTCTGGGAGAAACAAACCAGAGCAGAAACAGATGAACGTGAGAGTAATTAGACGCTGTTTGTTATTTCAGGCAGTTCTCCATTGTTTTTCAATTTAAAACATAGCATGACAGAATTCAATCCTATCTTCCTGCTAGAAGGGGTCCTTTACCACCCATTTAAATTAAAAGATAGCATTTTCCTAACTTTTTAAAGAATAATGATCAGGTTTTTTTCTGAATCCATCCTTTCATTTAACTAGAAATTTTACCACCCATTCAAAAACACCCACTCATATACAAATTTCCCAATTTTGATATGTTACAGCATTGGGGAAAAAAATTAGAAACATATGAAAAGTGTAAGGCCACATGGCAAACCACTGCTAAGTGTCATGAGTTCACGGATTTTTGAAGCGGCTTGTGATTTTTCACTAGTCAGAGTTTACATATTCTTGCATCTTGTGTTCCCAAAACAAAGCAATTTACTTATTTAATCAAATATTGCCAGCCTTCAGATTGGAACTTAAAACAATATATTCATTCCTATGTTTATGAGGCTAGAAAGAGCAGTTTAAAAATTAAAGGGGTTCAGCTGAATAGTTTTCCATTTCATTTAGAACGAAGAGCATTTTGTAGCATTCTCCTGCATGCCTGAACAATGATGTGAAGGAAGAGATGCAGGAGAGGCCTCTCTACAACAAGAACTGTGCAGAGCAGAATCGCCTTTCATTCATGCGCACTTACTAGGTGAAACTTGAAATAACGTGTGCAGTGTCAGCTCAATGACACATCTCTTCATTACATGCTTATGCTAGGGGCCAGGCTGAATTATTTTGGTTAAGCACCTAGCTGCTGGCTGGCCAGTTAATTTTACAGTCAAATCTTGTACAGTCTGTTTAGTTTCTCCCATTTTTAAATAACTGCAACCTTCTGGGGAAATTCTCTAGTATACCATCTGCTCACTTCCTATAAATCCTCTTCTCAGACCTTACGCAAATTTACAAGCTGCCAATTGGAACTTCTTTGATGTCTAGTTGGTGGTGGGAAAAAAAATACATTTAAAAAGTACTCTGAACTGAAGCCTGCAGTACAAAAAGGTACCTGCTATCTGCAAAACAATGACATCTTTGCCTGAGTCTCTGCACAGCCCTGGAGGGCGGCACAGGGGCTGCCTGCAAGCATCCCTCTAGCTTTTCGGCTGCTGCCACGTGGGCTCTGACCCCAGCCGTACCATGGGCTTCCAGCTGATGGACATTACCCAGGTCCAAACCAAAGGAAGGTGGAAGGAAGGAAGAAACAATGTAGATGGTACAAAGGTAAGGAGGGAAAGAGGAGATAAGGAGATGCTAAATATCAAGAAGTGTTTCCTGCCAGTGAATTTGCATGGTCATGCTCGTGAGAGGCATCCCTGGCTCCTCTCTGTTTCATGAAACGCTGCAGGCTGCACAGATCCAATGTTACTCAAGACTGCTTCCAAACAAACAAGGCTGGAGGGAGCTTCAGCAACCAGTGAACACACTGAAAGAGCTAACAGACTTTAATCCAGCAGATATTTCTCCCAACCTATGTGAATTTCACAGTGGAAAAAAGAAGCAAAGATTTTACATCTATTTTTAATGAAATTAGCACCAGTACTCAACCTCTTTACCAAGCATTAGCAAATACCACATAAAATCCCATGCCTCTGTGCAGGAGGCAGAAAGACAGCAGGACCTGCGGGCAGGAGCTGACGTTGGTCTGCTGCTTGTACCCAATTCAAACACTTCTCACTGTGACAGTAAAATTACATTTCTACAGGGCATTATAACGGTGCTTACCCAAGTGCTGTGGGTGTCACTAATGCAGCTAAAAAACAGGACTGAGATACAACAATATAGAACAATGTAGAATTCTTTTAAAACCCATTAAAAGACCGAAGGAAAATACACACAAAAAGCACTTCACACAAGAGAAAATTGGGTGATTGAACATGAAATGAAAAGGCCAAACAACTAAAGGGCATATTGAACTTCCTGGATAGTTTTATTTCCCTTCATATCTACAGTTTTGGCTCCTTGTTCTGCTTTTTGGCCTCAGAAGACGTAGCTGAGTTCAGAATGGTGGACTGCACATAAGTTCTGCCCAGCAAAACTGCACATGCAGGAACTAGTTAAGAAACTCTTACAACCAGTTGACAAATCTAAGAAAAAAGTAAAAAACAGAACTTTGTTATAAAGAGGAACTGCTAGAGATTCTTCAGAACTTCTTCTGAAAGAAAAAATAAACAAAAAAACAGATTCAAAACCAACAACAGCTGAATACCACTTCAGTGTTGCACAAGGCTTCAACAGAGAACATGCAACAGACTTAGGGTCAGGGCTCTGCATCAAAAACCTCAAAAAATTCTGGTTGTAAATCAGAACTTCAGACTTCACAGCTACCTGTCTTAATAGCTGAACTGAACAACAGCAGAGCCATAACACCCACTGATACCTGCTCTCCTTCACCCTGTAATCCTCAGAGGCTTGTGGGAGCCTCAGCTACATTTACCACAGGTACCATGACTGAAGTAAGTCTCCAGCCGCCTGCTTTCTGCGTTCGTGTTGGCTACCCCACACTGTCCTGTCAACAAGGCAGGGACACCAGGGCCCGCAGCCCACTTGCCAGCAGCGGACACAAGCAGGAACACAATGGTGAGACTTCTGCTGGAAGAGGGTGAGCAGTGAGAGAACATTTCAGCGGAGTGCAGAGAAAACACATCTAGGCTTGGCTGGGCCTAGGGAAGAGCACTTTCAAAGAAGTTCCTTTAAAGGAGCTGCTATAGCACCAGAGGCAGGGAAAGGTCAGACAGCCCCCTAAGAGCTTTTCCTCATGGTTATGTACCTTCTAGCCGTTTCTGCAGATGGGCTTATATCACAAAGGTCACACTGAAACCAACAGATTTGCAAAACACTCAGATATTGATGCTCTTGAAAACAAACGGACCTAGAGAGCATGTCTAGCACATTCAGTACATAGTATTGCTCTCTCCACAGCAGTCAGGGACCCAAAACAGATCAGATCAGAGTCAAACCAAACCACCGCATGCTTTGCTTAGGGCACAGCATGCTCTGAGCCCCTTCCCTGCACTGCTCCCAGAGTGCTGGGCCCAGGGCTTGGGTCTCACCTTGCAGTGCCAAGACACCTTGCCAGCTGCTCCCAGGCATTTCATCCCCACTGGCTCTGCCCACCTCACCGAGGGATGACTTTTCTGTGGCTTTACTATGTGGTTTTTAAGTATTTAATGTCGTGGTAGCCTCTGGGTCTTGATGAAGTCAGGGTTACACTATGCAAACCCAAGAAAGAGTTACAGTCAGGCTGTGACTTGGAGATACATATGAGGAAAGCTTCCCTGGCATCCTGAATAATCCTGGAGACCTAAATACAGCTCCAGCTGGAGGGTGGGGACAGCAGGAGGGCTGCTGGCAGTTCAGGGGCAGAAATGCTTTCAGGCAATAAGCAGCTGACAACAGTCATGACACAGAAGATGCTGTGAAAATGTTCATAAACCAAGGAGCAACAGCAGCATCTGCATTCAAAAGGAAACAGGTTTATGGATGACAAGGGGTTAAAAAAGATAGAAAGAAGAAAAAAGAACAACTAAACAGCACAGCATGGACACAATGCAATGGGAACCCATACTCAGAGGGGGACAATGCAGCCCAGCCATGTAGGATGCGCCCAAGCTTGGGAGCCTGCTTGCTCCCCAGCCTCATTAACAGAACATGTATGGACACTAATCAGTTAATTCTAGTAACTATTAAAAAGCATCTTTCAAAACAGTGTTATTTTTCAGGCTTCATGGAACAAGTGGTATAAAGGAAGGCCCCAACGCCCAGGTACATTTCCTGCTCCAGAAGCCCTCCTGCTCCATCCTGCAGCAGACATGCAGCACGGGATGAAGCAGGGAGCAAGGACTGTCTTTCTGGAAACATGCTCTCCCCATCTGTTTGTCTGCCATTAACATTTCCCTAGTTGTCTATTTTAGCTCACCAAAACTCCCACCTTTACTATGTCTGCAGTCGTGGAGCGTTCCCTTCTCCATCACACTCCACAACTTACAGTGCAATCCAATCTAAGGTCAGATGCTGCCCAGTGTACAGAAAAGCATCATGGTTTTTTTGCAGTCTTTGCTTTAACTAGTTGTTGTCCCCAGAAATCTGAAAATATTAAGAGATAAGAGCAGTGCTTTCTCCAATTATCAGCATGAATTAACAAGATTCAATTTGACAAGAGTTATAATGAAGCCCAAGTGGTTTTCGAAGTATTTTCCAATATAGATGAAAGGAAACTATGAGGATTTGATTTATTGTGTTCAAGAGAAAGAATATCTCTTTAAGAAGAGCAGCAATAGAGTCCAAGGTGTTCATGAAACTCTTACTTACTAGTAAGTCTGTCTCGTTTTGTATTCATTAAAACCATTCAGCCCAGATCAGCATTTTGTGAGACACTTTGACTTGACTTCCTAGAAGCTGTCATGGGTGCCCAATGACCCTTCGTAAAGGGCGTGAAACAGCCAAGCTCTGAATTAGCGCAACACATCACTCTGCATCTGAGCAGAGTGATCCTCACAGGCATACCTGACTTCACAGAAGGATGGTGAGGGGAATGTTATCAAGTGATCCCCTCTTCCTTCTTGAAAGCTATGAAATTTTCTGAATGCAGGTAAGTTTACTGAGTAGGTTTGCAACAGCTTTACATTATGTGATTTTTCTATCTAAAAATGGAAAGCTACACTAACGGGAAGCCTTCTGAACAGTAAAGACCAAGCTCCTGGCAGGTCTGAAGTTGGCCTTGTCAAATCAAATGAAGATGTTCCTCCTGATTCCACAAGATCAGCGTTATGCCAGACGTTAGTCAATATTTTCAATAATCATGTGGAAGTGAATAAAAAATATAAAAAAGCCTTTGCCAGCTACATTTACAGGTGACAAGGTTGAACAGAGTGGTAAAAACGAGGAGCTGATAGTCACTTCACAGACAACAAGCAACCAAAACTTATTTTGGGGGGAAAAAAATGAACTCAAACTGTGCTTTATTTTGAGCAAGTCAAAGTGACACCAGCTGCAAGTTATACAGTATTCAACCTATAAAGCAGGAGTACAGTGAAGGATTTATGAAGTTGCAGTAAGGTGACAACCGGAAATGAGAACCAGAATTAAGTTTAAGGACCTGATCAATGCAATTTGCCACTGCAAGGAGAGATCAGCTCTCCTGAATTACAACACTGCCTAAGTGAAGTGTTGTAGAATCAAGGGAGGACAGCAGCAGCAGCAACAAAGCACTGACAGCAAAGAAGTGCAGCTTGCCTTGTAATTGAGACACTTGCGTTTATCCTTCCCATGTTCCAAACATTCCTTCCAAATAGGAGAGAGGGCAGAAAAGGATTTCTTTCCCTGCCCCCATGCATTTTCAAGGCAACAGGAAACACTCTACTGGGAGAGATTTAAAAACTTTATCTGTAAGTTTCTTTAAAAAAGAGGATGACCTAAACTTGTTGGCAACACGTCAACTGGTCCAACAAGGACAACTGAAGAGCCTGTTTCAATTAAATGGAGCAATCAGCTGCTGGCAGCTAAAGCCAGAAACTCAGAAAAAGTCAGGTGTGCTTTTTGTAAACTGTGATGCCAACACACGTTATCATTGTATGATGATCAAGATTTTTTGGTTGGTGACTTGAAGCAATGTAAGCACAGTAGACAGGGTTTTTAGGGTTTTTATATTAATCACAGAACAAAACCAGCCCTGTGTTCCCAACCGTAATGGGAGAGGGTATCTTATATTAGTTTAAGCACAACACGACGCTGAAGTACCCAGTGGCTTTAATTTGAGATTGCTTCCATGAAGAACCCCACTGCTTCCCTTTTATGTGTTTAACTTAAAATAGCTATGGTTTAAAGCTTATAGGTACACAGCTGTGCTTCCCTTTTCAGAAGTGTCCTAACCTTGGTGTCTGATAAAACAGCAACCTATTTAGGGGGTCACTTCAACATTTCCCTGCCTGTAGGTGTTTCAGTAACTCAAGTTGGCTGTACAGTACCTGACGTTTGTCTGCAGCCAAAGGGGAAGTCACACTGCAGCATTTCACATGGAATGAATCTACTTAGCCGCTGTTATATTAACCAGCTCAGAGGAATAAAGATGCAAAAACTAGTGAATGTTTCATTTGGTTTCATACAAGCCTGCTTTGCAATCTTTACCCAAATAATGCGCTTTCTGCCATCTGCATTACAGTAAACATAACTAAAGAGGACTGGGGAGGGTGGGAGGAGAGGAAAGGAAAAAAAGTCCCACTGTTTCCTCTTCTCTGGAGTCAATCAAATGTTTCCACTGTTGTGAATAAAAGCGGAAGCCAAAAAACATCCATGTAAGCTACTTGCTGATTTTCAAACCAATCAATCCAGAAACCACCTCCTCTTGTATTATTGCTTGGGAACAGCAACTAGAAATAGACAGACAGACAAGAAAAACCTTTACGACTGATGTGGGTTTTGTGCATTATAAGTGACTAATAAGTTTCCTGCTCTGAAACTTTCCACTCAGGAAAAGCTACTAACCTATGCTAAAAGGCTGCTCCTTAACTGCTTTAAAAGAAAAAAAAAAAAAATTAAAAAAACAATAAATCACTTGCTGTTCAAAACAGCCAGATGCAGCCCCTACACTTTTAAACTGCCTTTTTTGGGGCTCCCGTCTCCAATTCCTAGGAAAAGTAAAATCTCGTAAAGAATTAAATGTCAATCCACAATTCTGAACAACATATGGTTGTGCAATTTAAAATATAGTACAGGAAGAAGAAAGAAAAGCTAAAAAAAATAATCGTAGAGTAGTCATTTCCCTGGGCTGTACAGTCACGTCTGACGTCCACATATGGTGCAGAAGTGGTAGGACATAACTTGCCTTGTGTGACTGCTATTTTCCCAAAGGACCTCAGATGACTTACAGACATGCCCACTGACATCTGCCCTGGAAAGGCAACACTGAACTGTGGGAACTATAACTTCCTTTCTGTTCTACTACTCACCATATGCTAGAAAATATGCCCGAGGTAATACCTGCCTCTGGTTTATAGCAAGAATTTTTATCTCTGTTTAAGAGAGGTCAACATCTTTCCACAGAGGAGCACGAGTCTGGCATGGGAAATACCTCACAACAGGTCAGACTTGGCAGCCACCTCTGAAAGGAGTCTTGGTACTAGCTGAAAAGCTCTCCTGAAATAGCATAGGATGACATTCTTCTACATCATTTATTATTTTTATAGTAACTAAGTAGAGGAAAGACTAGTAAATTGGCTCAGAAAATCACTGTTTAAAAAAATAACTTGCTTCCACACAGATTTGCAACATAACACAGACAAGCTTTTAATGTCCACCTTCGCCAGCTCTACAGAAACTAATCAATTAGTGCAATGGCTCATACAAAATTCCACCAGCAGAAAAAAGGTCAAACTACTTCGTTGCAAAAAGATTTCTACGACTAACTTAAGGTAAAGGAAGAACCGTCCACGCCTGACCATCAGCACACATGGAATCATAAAGGTTGGGAAAGACCTCCAAGATCACCAAGTCCAACCATCAGCCCATCCCCACCATGCCCACTAAACCAAGTCCCTCAGTGCCACATCTACACACTTCCTGAACACCTGCAGGGTTGGTGACTCCATCACTTCCCTGGGCAGTCTGTTGCAATACTTGACCCACTCTTCAGAGAATTTTTTCCTAATATCCAACCTGAACCTCCCCTAGCAAAACTTGAGGCCATCACCTCTCATCCTATCACTGTTACCTGGGAGAAGGGACTGACTCCACCATGCCACAATCTCCTTTCAGGCAGTTCTAGAGAGTGAAAAGGTTACTAGCAATCCTAGAGAAATATGGCAAAGACAATTGAAATTAGCTAATGTGCAAAGTAATGCAAATTTTCCTTCAGGGTAGTAAAGCACACTGGAAATCTGCATTTCCAAATCCACCTTTGATTATATAGACTCAAGCAGGTCATACAAAGATCATGATGTATTTTACATTTCTTCAGTACAAGGTCCCTGAAAAACCCAAAACATAAGATACAAACTTACTACCGAAAATGTTCTAATGTTAAAACTACAGCAAAAACTGTTTCCACACTCAGAATTTGAGTATATGAATATCCAAGCTAAACACTGGCAGGTGCACAATGTGCATGCAATACATTTAGTTGCTCAGTCTCACACTGTTGCCTCGAGGAACATCACACACGCTGCACCCTTGAAGAACATGCTGGGAGCACACAGCATGCATTTAGCACAAGGACTAAGCCAAATTCTGTAGATATGAGGACAATCCTTTCCCTGATCCACAAAACCACCTGCTGTCAGATCCACAAGGAATCTGATGCATCCTACATTCAAGAATATGAAAAAAAATTATAAAAAGGCCACTTCCACTCATTTGCACTAACATCAAAGTAGTACTCTTTCACAAACATAGGGAATTGGCTTGTAAATAAACTTCCTCACGTAGATGATCCCATTCTTCCCTTTATCTTTGAAAATATTGGAATTCAGTTCTCAACTCCTCAGAAATGAAATTCCGAATTTCAGCCAGTAATCTCATAAAAAAAACATTTGGGATTGTTCAGTAATAAAAAAAAAAGTACTTTGACTTGTGGTCACCATGAAAAATCTCCATAAGCGATTTTCTAAAACAGCAGCGATGTAAACCAGCAAAAAGAAACAAGTCTAGAGGCAGATGAGAGACCATCACTTCTGGGACCAAGAGAAGCTGAATGGATCCCAAAGGTGCAATGGTTTCTAGGTGTGAGGACTATGGGCTCAGAAGGGCTGTAGTCCCAAGAGCTGAGAGTTCTGCAATTTCTAAAGAACGAAGTGGATTTCTGGCCCTCCCTCCCTGCCAGCAAGAATTCTTCATCAATAGCATAAAGGCTATGAAAAATTACCTTAAGTTCAGAGGTGCCCATCTAAGGCTACATAGAACATTTCAGAAAACTGGGGACTGGGGTACAGAGTACTAAGGAAAATCAGCAATTTGAATGCCAAACACAGCTTTGAAAACTCTGAAGCACAAATACTTTAAGGATACTACACCACTTTAAGCCTCCCTGGCAGAATTTTCAGTCCTTCTTAAAAAAGAAAGAAAGAAAGAAAAAACAAACAACAACAACAACACAAAAAAAACTCAACCAAGTAAAGAAACAGAAGACACTCACTGTGCACTCACTACGCATCAATGCATGAGGTAAAGCACAAAGGAGGAAAACAACAAACCCCTGCACTTCTGCTCTCTCTCATTTTCAGAAATTACCTTTAATAATCAAAGAGCTTTAAAAAACAGTTTGCAGGAAACTTGACAGCATCACTTTCAAGAAACAGCATAGCCACTGGACAATGGAAATCCCCCCAAAAATATGGTGAGGGCCTTGACCCATGTCTCTGTGGAGCTGCAATGATTCAGTGACACTCTGCCCTGACACAACGATTTCTATGCAGATACAGCTCCGTGTGGGATCATGGCTGACACACAATTCTTACAAAGCGAACAAGCAAGTGTGCTTTTGCCAGGGAAGAAAAATGCCAGGACAGTGAAATAGCAACACGTCTACAAGCCACAAAGAAAATGCACTCAACTATCACATGATTAAACCGTGCCAGCACTTCTTTAATAAAATTTTGTTTTTCCAGGAATTATGCCCAGCTTGTTCACATTAAGTGTTAACAAAAACTAGACAGAGATTGTGTTAATATCAGAGAGGTGGGTTAAGGATTCAGGTTAATACAAGAGCTACAAATCATAATAATTAACTACAGGTTTCTGGTCCTGAGACTCCAAAGCAAGGAGCTCACATGCAATAAGCAGACCAAAAAAAATCGAAACAGAAGCTGTACATAAGCCCGATTACAAGCAAACAGCAAGAGCTGAAACTTCAAGAGCTTCTTCTCTGAAGCATCACTACATGAAATAAAACTCTACTGCTGTATCAACTGCTGTTAGTTTCTGTAATGTCTACTGCATTTTTAAAATAAAGGGTTTTCTCCTCATCTGCTTGAAATCCCTTTCAGAAGCCACTTCCCACAGTTTGCCTTTCATAATTCATCTCCACTCAGAAGCCATCTGCTCCTTTCCTCGCACACACATGCTGCACACACTTCAAGGCAAACACAATACAGAATCAAAGTGTGTGATTGGACTTTTTTTGGTGAGGATTGCTCGAGCAGGAGCGGCTCCCCCCAGCCCTTCCCTCCCACTTCCTGTTTCCTCTCTTCCTCCTCTGTTGTCAGTGGTTCTGGGAAACAGCAGGCTCCTGCATTCAGCTTCCGAGAGCAGGGCTGGCAAGGACGAGCTTCTCATGCTGCACTTGACACAACGAGAGCAGAGTGCATTTTACGTTCACGTGGATCTGGGAAGGTCGCAGCCAACTGGCTGCAAAGTGGATCTCAGACGTCCTGGTGACAAATGCTTCTGGCTCCTCATCTTGTGTCTGTAGACCTGAAGCCCTTTACTAGGCTTCAGTCAGCAGTGCTCACCCTCTTTCACAGCTGGATTGCATCAGCACTAAAGAGACTTGCCCAATACCACCTAGCAGGGCAGGAAGAAACAAATTGAATCCCAAATTCCAGAGCCATGGTTTAATCCAGGCCTGGCTGCACTTGGTGCACTTCCTGTCAGCCTTCCAGGCAGCACAGTGTAGGGGGAGGTCAGTGGTGCTCTTGCCAACAACACGTGGGAGAAAAGAGGAAGCCCTGAAGCTGGCAGGGGTGGGAACTTTCTCCACGGTGAGGAAGAGGGCAGGCAAGCACAGGAGGAGCACCTCAGGCCACCAGACACCGAGATGTCCATAGGAGGGAAGAAATACACAACACTGGTGTCTGTAGGGATGCAAGCAACAGCTAAACCACTGTGACAAGCGCAGGAAGGACTCTCCTAATAACCAAAGGGAGAGATGACAGCAAGGGTGGTGCTGAAGCATGTACAGGTGCACTCCTGGAGGGAAGAGAGGCCTTTGGTGTCAAGCAGTTTCTCATGCAATTTTCCTACAGCGCTCCTCACCAGACCGTTTACCTGCTGGAGGTAATCTGAGCAGGAAAGCGCTCAGCAAATGCTCCTGTGTAAACACAGACTGAGATGTCAGAAGCAGTCAGTCTGCTTTAGCACAGAAATCAGCCAAGGAAACTCCACTCTCAGCTTGACAGGATCACTGCAGGGGTGCAATTTGGAAGGCTGCTACAACTGTCCATCATCTGGTGTGTTCTCAGTGTTCCTACCTGTTCACAGACTGCAAGAAAAAAAAGCATTTTCGCTACAGCTCCTCAGGTGTGCTTCTGTCACAGGTTGTCTGCTTTGACAAAAAAAAAAAATTGTCTAATTTCAACTTTTTAAAGAGCAGGAAGTGTGATATCAGCATTTTCTGAGAAATGCTTTATGATCTGCTGAAAAACATGCTAAGTAAAAGCCAAGGTCTGTACTGTCAGGACAGGATTTTGCAATTCCTACTTTGAGGCTAAGCCTATAAGCAGTACAGCAAGAGAGACATCTGCTTCCCACAGAGCAGTTACAGGATACTTGGACAAAAATTCTTCTGTAGTTAACCAGTTTCTATACAATGTGAATTTAGTAAAGGAAAAATGCCAGACACAGTGTTAATGTAGTACATAGCTACACATAAACACATAAATCTCAGTACAAAAATAATAAGGGGAGAGATTCTCAAAGGATTCACAGCCTGTTTGCTTAACGGCTGGTTTGGTTCAATGGACAAGCAAAGCCAGACACACACACTATCTTACAAATGCACAAGTATCTGAATCACGTTCAGCCACTCAGAGCCCACAGACACAGCTCGAAGTCCAAAATGTGAACAGAAGAGGTCAGAGAGTGCCTCTGCCCCTTAAGAACAAGGTAACAGCTCTCAAGGCATCACATTGGATTTAACAATTTCGAAATTTAGCAAGATGCAGCACAATGTACTTTTTTCCACCACAATTTCATCCAGACAAATCAAGTAGTCATAGTACCTCCAAGACAGCAGCTTTGAGAAGCACCTGGAGATGTATGAGATTGTTATGAAATCTCTGTTGAGCACATAGCAGCCAATAATTATTTCACAGCAGTTAGGGACAAGAGGGTAGTTCCTCTAGAACAGAAGGGAGTTTCAGTCAGTCAAGTGGAAGTGGCAAGTTTAAATTTGACTAGAACATTGATCTGCTTTTGCAATATATCATCTTTGCTATATGCTCTTTGAGAACAACTCAGTATTGATTCTCAAGTCCAGGTCACTGTCCACCTGAGTGATTTGCACCAGCATCTCATGATCTCTCATTCGACACCGATCAGCCCACCCCTGATCTGCTTATGAGATCTGCAGAGATCATAGCACAGGTGGCCGCAGTGGTGAAGCTACTCACATGTTTTCAGAAGTGCAGTGTAAAAGCTTTGGCAAGGGAGTTTCACTCCCCTTATCAACTGCTTGTGGTTCACAAACTTCTCGAATAGGCAATATCCTGTCACAGAACAATACATGAGCAACACCTTAACCACATGCCGCCATCAGTGCCTCATTTCCACTTCTAGCGCTGAGGGCTGTTTGCTTTTGGGTATGTTAGCAAACATCAGTTGTCACCGGGATGTCCCCCAAAAGGGCAGGGTCTGTTACACCTCACAAACAATGCAGCGGCTCTCCCTTAAAGCAGGTAAGTATGCAGCTATTCCTAGTGAAGGATAAGTAAGAAGCTAACAACAGTTATTAATAGCTCCTAAAGCTAACAGTTCATCTGAGTCAAATGCAAGAGTAATAATCCCTTTATGACCTTCCCCATTTTTACTGTGAAAATGGACAAAGTTTCATCAAAGGCTGTTGTTAACTACAGTTTTCAACTACTTCAAACCTTGAAAATTGCACTAACCTGAAGGAGAATCTACCAGGCTCTGCAATTAATAAATATCTCTGAGTTCTGAGGGCTTAAAACAGAAACAGTAGGCAGGTGTTGTGCCTTTTACCACCTTTTCAAATACCACAGGATTTCTGCCACAGACTTCCAGAGGCAGTGAACCTACCTGAGACATGCCCAGGGAACACAGATTATCCAGTTTGATAAACTGGTGTGTAGTAATGGTGGTAAGGATCTCTTGCTGTTCTTCACAGTTAGTCCCAAATCATTAGTCCAGAAAACTTGTTCTTGTAGCAAGGAAAACTATTACTAAATCCAGTCAAGCCTTAACCTGAAATATCAAAGCTACATCTTGACCAGAAGCAAGAAAGAGAACAGAGATCGGAACGATTCAGCTGGAGAAAATTCTCTCTGCACTTCTTAAAATGCAATATGGAAAACTAAACACAGCTGTATTCACAAAAGATAGGAGAATGAGATACAAAGCATCTTCCTTCTGGGGAAAAAATCAAACACTACTTTTTCTCAGACTGGCAAAGTTCCCTCTCTAGGCGCACTGGTGCTTCATTTTTTGCTGCTGTGCATCTTGAGCCTCTTCTCTGAAGGGCTTACTACAATGCAGGTACAGACAAGCTAATGGTCTAGTTTGAAATATCAAGTTCCCAAAGGAAAAGCAAACCAAAACAAGACTAAAAGTGAGCCAAACTTTGACCTGCTAGCTGACATTCAACTTTCATACACTTCAGTTTTAGCCAACTTTGGTAATAAACAAGGCAGATATGTACAGAGTCAACTCAGTCCACAAAGCACATACGTGGCAATGCACCTGGTCTAAGAACCCGCTATTATAAAGTAAACATCCGTAAAAGCAATATTGGCTTTGATTGAGAGTTGGGGTTTGTTTGATTTCATTCAGATTGGCAAGTGGCTTTGTATAACTCAAAACTTTTTAAGACCACAGTGTACATGATGGTTTGAGGTGTTTACTACTCACAGAAGCAAGGAATACTTCTATTACATAGAAAAGGTAAGGTGAAGTAAGAAAATTATGATACTTGAATCAAAATGTGAAATGTTCCACTCGCTCCTGAAAAACCATTATATATTTTTGTAGAAATCCTTGTGAGAATGGTGTCTAGGCTAGTCACAACACGAAGAAGTAACTGCAAGCTGTGTTGCATAATGTAAAGTAATACAACTGAAGAAGAGGAGCACTGGAGCTGCGCTGAATTTGTACTGAACTTACAAAACTGAAGTGAAAATGCTTTCTTTCTTAGTTCTACCTAGTGTCTTTCTCTTTAACTTCAGGTGCTACACAGGGCAGAAGAAACATCTCCAACTGTTAAGCAAGTTTGCTCAATTCAGAATCGTGCTTTTTATCTTGCAGTGATATCTACGTCATACGCAGCATAGGTGTTCTGAAATGATTGAAAACATGCCAGCGATGACCTACAATTTCTTTTTCTTGCACCCTGTCTCTGAAGTAGCTGTGTCAGAAACAAAGAAGGGGTTTAGAAAGAGACTGGGGACTCACTTCTGGGCTCAGTGCATGGTCAAATAGTTACCACAAGTAACTCTAATCTGATCGGCCTCCCAATTCACATGACCCCGCTGGAGGGTAGCCAATTCACAGAACTGTCGTGTATTTACAGAGGGACTGTTTCACGCTCTGTCAGAGCACTGTGTCCCTATATGGGAGGGGACCAAAAGGAAGCAACAACAAAGCCCTCTTACCTAGAGAGCTGCCCAGCACATTCATGGACTGCTGTTATATGCTGTAGGTAGGAAGTGAGGAGAGATTTCAGTGGGCTCCTAAGACAAGATGCTTCAATGATGTACAGCACCTCAACTGTGAAGACAACTTCTTGCCTGGTTCTGGCAACCAAAAGTAGCGCCAAGCCAGCCTATCTGGATTCAAGAACCCAGGTAATTAATTACTGGTCTAAGAATACGGAAGACTGGAATCCATTTCAAATTGTTAATGAGATAAAGACTCCAAAAAACAATCATGAGACAACTGATTTTTTTTACTGACTCATCACAGACTTTGGTAGGTGCAATCTAGACAGCTGATGGGTGAAAGGAATGGTCAGAGCAGATATCTTTACACAAATCAGAAACAACATATCTTTTTTTAAATCCTACGCAAGGTTAGTCTTAGTGAATCCCTTTCTGAAACATGACGGTGCCTTTCCAGATCCTTATACTTCAGCTGCACTCAGCCTGTATGACTGCCACTCTAGATCTCCTGAGAATCTGATCACTGCTGAATAGGTGTTCCTAGTCCACAGAACAAGTCCAGTCCCTGTAGTTGCTCCATAACGTGAATGTTCTCTTGGCATATTTTTATGCTAGAGTAAAGCCATAAAAACACAAAGAGGTTTCTGTGGAGGTGACAGATAATGTAAAATTTAATGCAGCTTTAGTGTAAACTAAAACACACATCTTTTGGCTGGACCAGAGACACAGCCCACAGTCTAAACAAGGTTGATACCAGAACACCAGACATAATATGCCATTAATTTTTTTTTTAAGTAGCTTATTAATTAAATTATATTAGACTTGCAATCATTAGATACTTCAGATATTTTTGCATTCCGTTTCTCATCAGTATCACAAGACCTCAAAATGATTTCACTCACACATACGCTCCCAAGTTAAAAAATACAAATAATATATTCAGGAAACAGCACAGTAAATATACATACAGGTGTATATTTCCTTCCTGGAGATAATCCAGTCAATACTAACCACAACATGGCTACTAGGTGCTGCAAAGAGCAAAGGAAAACAGGATGCACGGCTGCATGTAGTTCACACCCCATACTATTTTTCTTTTTGAAAGGGAAAATACACCTGTCACAACCTCCATGACAATGTTAGTAGACCCCTCATACAAAATCCCTATCTGCCTTAAATTCTTACGCAAAATGGGTCACAGTTTCTGTTTTGCTGAACTTACACAGCAACAAGTTTTGATATTTTGCAGCCAGCTCCACTGAAATGGCAAATATTAGAATGAAGAGAGAATTAGGTAACATTCTCACTAAGAGCAGCAATCATGCGAGGAGCTAGGTGTCTCTGAGAACCACGCCTGATTTCATAACCCCTACCATTTTATGCTCAGATAACTTCCTGTGAAAATTGAATATATCTGACATTACCTGTTCTTCTTTTTCTTTGGTCTTGCTCCTGGAGACTCTGGAAGAGGTAACATCCTGAGCTGGAATGACAGAGATTTGATGCAGTGGCATGTTCATCACACCGCCTTGTTTGGTCCTATCACTTATAGGAAGGAGGCTTGAAGGCAGCACTCATTCAGTGCCATTGTCAGGCCTTGCACCTAAAAAAAGACCAAAAAAATAAAAAATCAATGAAGTTAAAGCATTTTGAAATGCAATTATTTCCAAACTAAAGCTAGGCCATCAATTGGAACAAGGTGCACCTCTTTCTTTCTCTCTGGTTTCTTAAGAGGAAAGGTTTTGGTGCACTGGCTGGGTGAGAAAAGACACTAGACTTTTCAAGAGCTAGAACTAGACAGGCCAGAGCACAGTTTATGCAAATAAATAAGCTATCAGCAGTTCTGGAAGTGGTCCAATAGCAGGACAGAGGGCAGGGCTCTAGCTTGAGTCTGTGTGGATAGGAAGGAGGAGGAGGACAAGCTTCATGCTGAGCAGCAGGAGCACACTACTTAGAATCACAGAATCGTTCCAGTTGGAAGGGACCTTCAAAGGTCATCTAGTTCAACTCCCCTGCAGGAACAGAGAGGTGCAGACAGTGAAGTTGGTGCAAGAAGTTTCTTAAACTGCCAGCTCCACTACTGCCAATCAAACTGCCTCAGGCACAGCCCTCAAATCAGGCTGAGTGCTATGGTTAAAAACATGCAGAAGTCTGCTTTTGGCTCCAGTCAACCATCCAAACACGTACCAACAATAGGGAGATGCATCATGGGAGCTTTTCCTTTCTTATGGCCATTGGAGAACATTATTCTCAAAATCCCTTGCTAGAAATCAGGAATCCACTGGACTACACACACTTTATCCTTCTGCACACAGGGAAGCATTACACATTGGAAAGACAGTAACAGACATCAATTAGCCAAATTTGACAACTGATCTGAAAGGCAGACACAATTAAACCATACCTGTTATTAGATTAGCAAGGCTACATTAAGTAAGCTTTTTGAAACACGTAGGTTCATGGAGCATTTAGCTGGAACATAACCTGCTGCAAATTAGACTCAATCAACTGTGTTTAAGGAAAGGATTAGAGAGGAATTAACAGAGCAGGGAGTAAGTGAGGCAACTGGTTGAAGTGTTGTTCCTATGTTTCCATAACATATCAACTTTCTGTTTTTTAATCAGCCACAGCAGAAAGCGAGGACCAGATAGACAATCTATCTGTTATGCTGCTCAACGATTTGGAAGTGGTATAACTTAGTACTCACTGAATACATTGCTTCTTGAATATTTAATTAACTGGAAGGTTTAAAGATAGGCTGAGCTTCCTAGGTTCTTGATTACACAAAAGATGCTGGTGTGGTCCTATTTCTACCAGGCTCCACAGGAGTCCTGCAGGATCTCTGACTTATTTTGATTAATCAGGGAAAAAAACAAAAAAACCAAAAAAGCCATATCCCAAGGCATTTTATGATAGTTCACTATCCTTTTCTATTGAGGGAGAAAAGAGTTATCAGAGGTAACACAGCACACCACTGGCAAAAACAAAACCAAAGGCAATGCCTGCTGCTTCCCAATCATGCACTCCATTTGCTGGATGATGCTGACTGCCTATCAGAGTGCTCAGCCAAATTCGAGAGTGTTACTGACACCTGGTCAGGATTTGTATTACTTTCATCAATGCCAAGACAGCATATCATAAAGTACGCATGAAAGCTTCAAAGGCAACACCTCCACAATTTCTGGACTTCACTGATCTTAAAAATGAAACATCTATGAGCATGAACAAGCAACAACAAGGACATTTCCTTACTGGAGGACAGAGGCAAACGTGGGACTTACCAGCACTATGGAAATTCAGCTCTAGCACAACAAAAAAACCCTGAACCTCCCCAGGTCCTCCACACCTGTTCAGCTTCATCCTCTAAAGGAGCCAAGCCGTAAGTGCCAGAAGAGAGATAAGCATGGGCTGAGATAGGAATAGCAAACTGCAATAAAAAAAGCAGGAATGGAAGGTATTTTCCCAAGATAACATAAAGAAATCCAGAGAGCATCAAGCTCCAACGAAAATATGTCAGGTATTGTGTCCTGCGCTGCTGCCAGCAACGGCTGAGCCACGGGGCAGGAGGGCAGGGAAACAGAGCCCGCTCTGCATCCCTCAAAAAGGGTTCTGGGCTTGCAGGGAAGGGCACTGTACTGCCAGAAAGAGAACAAGGAAATTTATTAGAAAACACAGTCAAATCCCTCTGATTACAACAAACATATAAGACAAGTTTTTCTGCAGGTACTTCGAAGATAGGGTGTTAGAATTCTTTGAAAGATGTAACCCAATTAGATATTCAAACATGATGTGAACGAGCCCTCCTCTGGCAAAGCAGCTGGGCAGACGCCCTGTAACGTCTGCCTTTGTTCAAGGGCAGCTTAGGAAAAGCTCTAAACTTACCCCAGATGCCACACTGTATGTCTCCACTCTGGAAGGTCCCTAACCGCCACGCTCTCAAGGCCTGCCAGTCTCAACCTGAAGCACCTTAGCTCCACAGCACTAATTAAGGGATAAAGTTACACAAGTCAACCATGTGCAGTGCCAAGTGCAAGCAGGCAAGGCTGCCAGAAAAGCAATGCCACTCGGTACAAAACTAACTGTGACAAACTGTGGGACTTTTTCCACAGCTAAATTAACACTGTCGGCTCCCTGATCTGGGGTGAGGAGTTGGGCACTTGAGAACAAGGATTTAAGTTTGAAGCACATCAAACTGGGAGCCTGCCAGAAAGGTTTCCCAAGCAGGACTGCGCCTAAGTGCTCCCTCCTATTCAGGATTTGCAGTCACAAATCATATTGCATAGTTAGCTGTGTAAGCCCTCTCTCATACAAAGTGAGCAGCCCTACTGCCACAGCACTTCTCCCCATCGATCTTACTGCTGAACACTCCCAGGAGGAGGCAGAAAAGGGCTCAACTTCCTCCTCGCCTTGTGCAGGATTCAGTTTGTAAACCCCAAAGGCACAGGAAGCCCCGTGACCACCAGTGTGGATGCTGTCCCACTTGTAGAGGAAGCCATTTCCATTTTGCCTGGAAAGTCGAAGTAATCATGGGATGGCAGGGAAGTGAGACAGTGCACGTGTGAGCCAGGTCCCACAGGCAGGGCAGTCATCTGCCTGTGAAGGATAAGGGATCCTCTTCCCTCGCCTTCATGGCTGCTCATATATTGTTCACTAAAGGAAAATACTTAAAGGAAACCTCTAAGGAATTTCGGCATTCAGCAAATGATAATAAGCTAAGCCTGATTTCATAGCTGGACCTTTCAGAGACTTCCTGCACACACCTGGAACCACATCAGTTGTGGACCCTTGTTACCCCAGAACCACGCAGCCATGCCAAGGTCAGTGAGACACACAGGGAATGGGACAAACAGACTTCTACAGTACTTGAGGAGGAGAAAGGAAGGAAAGGATGCATGAGACTGAGGCCTGCTGCTGGGGCACTCCCCCACGCAGTGCATTTCCTGACAGTAACAGAAAGTTCGATTCCCTTGGGTCATCAGCATCAAGTACGTGAGAGGGGGACAGCCAACATCAACAGGTAAACTCACCACAGCAAAAGCAGCCAGGAGACCATTTAGAAACCCCTCTTCCATCATCCACCCCAGGAAGGATGACGGGGGCCTCAGCAGGGAAACAAGAACATGCGTCAGCTGTGAGGGGAGTGTAATGCCTGTGAACTGCTGGCCTGCTCCAGCGAGACGTGCCATCGGAGGAACCAAGGCAGAGGAAGGCATGCTGCTGCCTCCCCTGCCACCCACTGCAGCTTTTCTGTCCATCACACTTTCCAAAATCAAGGCTAAACAAAGATTCCCAGCTAGACTGGGGCAAGTAAACACAAATCATGGTTTCCTGTTTGCAGTTTGGTATCTAAAGGCATCTAAAAATACACAGTATTTTATTAAATTTTATTAAAATTTAAACTGCAGATTTTATTAGGTTATTTAAACTTCAAAGTCCACCATATTCCCATTTTACATAGCATATGCTGGAGAACTTCAACAGAAGCTCTAGAGCTGTAGTGGCACTGACTGCAGATACACACAGGCTGCGCCAAAGGAGAAGCATCCTGTGGATGTCTGGAGGTGTGTGCACATGCTTTGCATTGCTCACAGCAGGAGAAAAAAGACATATTTCAGCTGTTTTCCTATTTAAAGTACAATAGACATTCTGGATTATAAAAGAATCTGCTTTCCTGTGCATGCAAGATAAACACTATAACCCATGGTATAAGCAAGAGGATAGCTGCTAAACAGAACTGGAAGGAATTTCACCTGTGAGTTATTCCTGTCTGCCTCGAGGCTTCTTACATTTCTCTTCAACTCCCTTAGTCCCCATTGATGACAGTGAGTTGCACCACACAGGTCAGCGGTCTGACAATCTTTTGGGGGATGTAGAAGTTAAAAATAAAGACATAGATCACTGCTGTCCAGATAATCCATTCACTGCAGCACTGTGCAATGCCACGAATACACTGCCACAAAGCTGACCAAGTCTGTGGAGTTCAGGGCATGCACCAGCTGCCAGGTGGACAGTGCTGCCCCGAGGGCTGGTGGAACACTTCTGTGACCTTCTGAAACTTCCCCTCTAACACAGCACGAAACTCAACCCAAACAGGAATGGAAACCCTCTGAAAAACCTCTGACTGCTGCAAGATAGTGTACTGCTTATTTTCTCCAAGTGAGACTCAAAATAATCTATTAATGCAGCTTTGGAATCTGTTTTTCTGCTGGAGGCCTTAATGTGAAGTCTCAAAGTCCCATGAGTTTAAAAATCTTTTTTTTTTTTTTTTGTTCAGAATTTAGCAGAAGCACTCATGCAGTGACCTTGGCAACTGCTGTGTGCACCTTACGTTGCTTACTGTGACATTTGAACTGGCTGTGGCTTACACCTACTTTCTGTACGCTACAAATTCTATATTTACAAATATTTCCAATCCTATTAGCTTGTGTTCGCTTCAGTTAGAAGCTTTTATTTATTTTATTTTGAGCTTGTCAGGACTCCTCCCCTACTAATGTAGCTTACATAATCCTTTTCCAGAGATGACAGATGTGCATTTTCAAAAAGAGGATCCTGCATCTGTGCTTCATTTTATTTTACTGTAGCTTAATCAGTACTTTGTTAACAGCATCATTTAAGAGATGTCATCAAGGCTTATGCACTTCCCACACATTTGTTAACTTGACAAATCTAATCAAGAGAGCTTAAGTTGAGAGAAGAGAGAAACTGACACTTCTTTCCCTACAAAACCTTTCGCATTTCAGGGTTAGTTCAATGCTGTAAGTGAAAAGAACCCTTAGACTCAAACCTTGCTCTACACAGATCTAATTCTGAATTATTGCCATTTACAGTTATGCCTCTATACATATCTTGCAATGTTTACTAACTCAGCTGCAACTTCTCACTTTATTATCTCAGTTCCTCCTTTCGTTCACCTGCAAGTGTACTAAAAATAAAAGAGCTTCAAGACTTAATATTTTTCTTCTATTTCTTTTTAAATCATATTATTATTTAGCTGAAATGAAAAGAAAGAGTTAGAAAGGGGACAAGAGATCTGTTTCCATGTTCCAGATGTTCCTTTTAGAAAGCTCCTCCAGACACAGGAACGTACAGCTGCGGCCTGCACACAACACAGAGAAATAGGGGTATCTGCCAGCTCCCACTGACTCCTCTCTAAATACAAACATTATTGTTTTTACAAACATTTCTACATAATGGAACCAAACAAGCAAGCTGATAAACTGCAGGATCAGTAAACAATGGCCCCAGAGCTCCTAGCTATCCCTTCCCTTGACTTCAGTGGAAGCTGAGCATGATTTGCACCTACGAAACAGATTTCTTCAGCTGTGTCCTCTTCATTTCATTCGCTAAGTGCAATAACAAACTTGCTTGACAGCATTTAGAAGAAAAAGTAACTTCTCTCTGTTCCCAGAGCAAAATAACACAGCCATTACAATCTCTTGAGAAAAGAAAAAAAAAAAAAAAAAAAAAAAAAAAAAAAAAAAAAAAAAAAAAAGAATTGCTGTTGCTGCGTACCCTGCTGACAGCTTACCTGCCCCGCAAGCATCAGCGATGTTTGCCAGCACCCGTGGAAGCACGGTGTGCCCATGCACCCCTGGGCACTGCTCAGCAGGGAGCTGCGGCTGCGGGGACACCGCTGCCCTGACAGCAGCCCCGGCCGGCTAGGCACGGCGTGTTTCTGTATTCCCCTGCACTTGTGCTGATGAAATAGCCCATAGCGCCAGCAGCAATCCCTGGGACAGTCTCTACCAAGCAAAAAGATGCAGAGGTAAAACTGAAGTTTCATTCTCATGTCACTGAGAACCCCTAAGGGTGGGGGGCTGAGAAGGCAGCAGCCAGGGCTGCTGTTTTCCAAGCAGTGCTCTCTGACTGCGCCACTGAGTTTCACACCCATTTGCAACAGGGGGTGCCACTTCTTCTAGCACCCAGACCATCACCATTTCACCTCACCCCTTCACAGTGAATGCATCTTCCTGCCCCGAGGGGCTTCCCAACACAGCAGGTCTGGCACGAGTATGGTGCAGCAGCCTGCAGGTCTTCGCGATCTGCTGCAGGCAGGATGTAACATCACAGCAGGCACGGGGCTGGCCTTGGTATCGCTCCTAGCCGTGACTCCAACAACTCACACAGTGAGCAGAGGTTGGCTTTCTGAGAAATTAACGTCCTCCTCCAGAGAAGACATTCCTCCCTCTGATTTGGCACTGCTTTAGAGCAGAGTTTGGCTGTTTTGATCACATGGCTCAAACTAATATTTTCTTAATGATAGAGATGATGGCTTTCTTCTTTATTCAGCCAGATAAAAACATGCAACAGCACCACACCTTTTCCTTCAGTTTTAGAGAAAATCTCTTTTTCCTTCTTCACAATACGTCCAAAACCATTGCACAGCATTAACCTGCATGAACCCCCCAACACGGGCAGCTGCTTGCTTTTGCTGGTGACACAGTGGTCAACGCATCTTTTCCTTACTGACCTACACAAACAGCTAGAGACTGCAGTGGGGAGGTTTCACAGAGTTTGCTTAAATGAAAGGATTTTTTTTTTAAAAAAAGTCAGATTACTGCAAAGACAGGTTTGGGAACAACACACAGATTGCCACAGTCAGTCCTCAGCAATTGTACATCACCCTGCAACCAGCACAGAAGGGTCCACAGCTACCTCTGGGATACAAACACATTCTTTCTGCTATTCCTGGGCAGAAGCCAAAAACCCACAAAACTATGATATGCCAGAAAAAGACAGCAAGTGATACCAAGGGCAATGCAACACCCCGGGACCTCCAGAATAACAGCACATCTCTTAGGCAAAACACCCACATGATGTGCATGATCAGGCAAAGCACTCCACCCAGTGATTGATGACTTCTACTGGAAAATTTTATCGCAAGTTGCAATCAAATGGAAAGAGGGCCTTATTAACACATGTACAGGCTAGTGAAAGAAGTCTGCACCAAAATACATTTGCAGGCAGGCTTCTAGTCCTGGATAAAAGTCCACCTGACGTAATGCAACACCTATAACTTAGATCATCTCCCATTCTCTACTGTAATCATTTTGAGGTCCATGAAACTAACTCAGTTCTGAAATCCAGTGAAAAATTGCTCTGCATTTTTACCTTCATAATTAATAAAGACTATTAATAACAAATGCATACATTTACATGAAGACAATGAAAGTCTGTGTTTGTCAAACAGTATAAATGTTTACAACACAAGATAGTGAAGAAACAAAACAATTTCATTATTGTTCCATGAGGACATTGCTCACATTCTGCATTATACATGGGTAACAATGATGCATTTCTAGGAAAATCCTGTGCTACATCACTTATTTTCCAGTACATCAGAGGAGAGCGTTTGTGAAAGCTATTTATGAAGAACGGGTGCCTAAGCAATGTTTTTCACTATTGTTTAATTGCTACCAGGCAAACCATTCCTCCTAAGCCAGAGTAAAAAGAATATAGCATTGACTATACGATCCTGAATTTTGAAGAAGTATGACATCACTGCCTCTTTGTCCCTGGCTGATTAAGAAATTTCCAAATTGGTGCACATAAGAATGTATTTCTTTTGAATGATTCATGAGTCAAATCTCAGATAACTTTATTTACAGGCTGATGTTACAACACATCTTTTCTCTGGAAGTCTTAAATAAATTTAGATTTCTGCACCATTATGACACACCTTTAGGCTCTTTCTAAGGAAAGAGAAATCACATTGCTTAGAACTTGCACAATGCAGGAATTAGAGAGCCTCAATCCAGTTTCTTCAAAAGCTCAAGAATGAAGCAAGAAGCCCGATGTACCAAACATTCTGTACCTGGTTCTTCCACAAACACTTGTGACACTGGTAAGCTTTGTTTTCAATCATATTTTCCCATGTTTTGAAATAACCTGACCTTCTGATGCAAAACTAGCCACCTGAAGTCATCAGCTGTCCCCTGAAGTTAAATTTTAAATACATGTTAAGTCCAGGGTGACCACAGGTCATTGAACTACAACAGCCTTTGGTGAGAGTCTCGTATTGGAAATATAGACATGCTAGGCCTGAACATTTTATGGCTTTTTTTTGGTCTTTTTCCATACTGATTCCTCCTCTATACATTTGCCAACAACCAACAAGAGCCTCCTTTACCAGAGAGCAGCAGCAGGAACAGCATTGCCAGCTGCATGAGAACCCATGCCCCAGAAAGGATAACAGGCTGCAGGGATCCACAGCCCCAAAGACAGAAATGCCCACCTTTTTTTCCCCCCAAATATCACCAATATAGAGGTGTGCTCACCAGCTGGGGTTCAGGAAGTCGAAACATTTTGAGTTCCTCACTTGACACTCCTGTGCAATGGCAGAATAATAGTACTTCTTCTTGCCCACCTCCTGTCTGCTTCATGCACACAGCTAAGTGCTGCGGGGCTGGCATCGCTCCTTCCTGTGGCAATGCACCGTACCTGGCACCACCATGACCTGGACACTGCAGTCAGACCAGCAATAACAGCAGGCCAGGCAGTAATCACTCCTCAGGATCACACCTGCATGGTCACAGATGCCAGATTCTCGATCTGACAGAGCTGCTAGAGAAACAAACGTGGTATTTCTCATCAATTTCAATGTGAAAATTGTGCTATGAAGAGTTTAAGAACCTCTGTGTAACAGTATTATCATTAAACAGCAAAGCTGTATAAAGCCTACAGACAGGGTCCAGGTCTGAACAGAATTCATTCCCTCCAGTATCAGAACAAGACAGTCCCTTTCAACTGCAACCTTGTCACAGAGCATGTAGCGACATTAAAAAGGCTGCAGGCTCTCTTCTTATCTTGAGTGTCCCTGGTGTAGTTTAAGGACCAGGCAGCTGATTTCAGAGGGCTGACAAACAGCCAGGCTTCCCACACGACACATTGCTGACACCAACACGTGCTGGCAGCACAGAAGCGTCAGCAAAAACAGTTTCCTTTCATTAGCCAGCTATTTCGTCAAGTGTGCTGCAAGGCGTATGTCGGGTCTGCGTGTCCTCCCCCACAGCCGTGCTCTGTGCCACCAGAAAAGAAGGATCTGGCATTACCGAGACCCCCAGACAAGGGGCTCCTTACCAGAACCCATAAAAGCCCATTCATCCCCCCTGCACCTAAAATAGCCTCTTGATGCGATCATGAGATGAATACACGACTGTGGATTCCCCTCTTACACTTACAAGAAACGTAGTGTCCGCTGGTTACTTCCTCACCCTCTGTCCTTGTTCTTTGTTCTGCAATCAAGTGTTGACCCTTTCTGTCCCATCCCACATTAGTCCCTTCGTTTCTTCAAATAAATGATTTACAACAAGCTTAGAGAAACGCTATGAAACTCCACCAATCCAGTCCTATGCACTTACACGTGTATACAATTCTATGAAATTTTTTTTTGCAGCTGTCTATCACCACGACTAAAGCAGGATTTCTGAAGTCTGTTTGTCAACCACAGACAGCTGCAGAAGGCTGCTACGACTGAGCAAAGTGCCCAGGTAAACAGAAATGGTGCCTGTTCGTCAGAATTGCACAGGCCCATTTCTTGCTGCTTGGGTGACTCACAAGGCTCCGCTGCCCTCATGCTTAAAGGACATCTGGTTTTTCCTCCAGGAGATGTTCCAAGCAACCTTCAGGTGTCTAGCAAAGGTGGAAGAAGCCCAGGCCATTAGAGAACAACAGACTGTCAGACAAACGTGGCTACTACCAGCTTCTTCCTGAGGCAGGGCAACGTGGTGGGATGGCTCCTGGGATGCAGCTGCTTAATCGGGCAAGCAAAGGAAGTTGGTATATGGGAAGTTGTTCATACAGGGAAAGGCTTAAAATAAATTCAGGATCGTGGCAACATCACCAATACCAATTGACATGTCACATTTTTCAACCCTACCACATTTATAAGTGGCTTTTCTGTCTTCTTCCCCAATAGATGTGCTCGCCTTTATATTAGTTTAGACAGGAGGCAGCACGACGAGCCAAGTGTGCTGAATAAGGCCTATGTGATTCTGGTGCATATGAGCACTATTATAAAATCTGAAACATTCATGAGGACAAAAACTGGAAGGAACAGCAGTTGCTATCAAGTATCTGTTGAAACTGAAGGCAAGAAGAAAAAGGTAATTTTTTTGGCTGAAATTTCATCAGTTCAGGAAAAAAGTGTACTGGTGGAAAGAGGGGAACATTGCACCTGTTGAGGTCAAAGAAAGAGCAGACAAAATGTTACTACAGAATAATACAAATGTCTGCTGAACTAGTACAACACAGAAAAAAGGGCATTTTTCTTTACCAACTGGCTTTAAATGACAAATACAGGACTTTTTTAAAAATTGAAAAAAAAGCCCACTCTCTATTCCGAGTGCAGCTGATGATGTCAGATTCAAGACAAAATTCCCGCAGTTTTCTGCTCACTGAAAACAGCTGGCTTGTCCACCCCAGAGACAGTCCCATCTTTGGTACAGGCTGCCCAGCATTGGCTGGACAACAGCACCAAGGCTTCCATCAAGTATGTAAAGATGAAAGATACGGATTCTGATAATTTGGAAGTGATGGAAACCCATGAGTGACCAAAACATTTCTGATTTCTCCTTGGAGAACCCAACCATCTCCCTTCAGTCTCCAGGTGCTGGAGGAAGCATCTCAGGCGGTGTCCCCTCTGTGTCACAAGTGACTCAGGGCCTCACACACTTCTGCACTACCCTACCTGTGCTCTTTCTGAAAGAGGCACCAAACCTTGGTCCTGCAGGAAGCCATGCTCCTGTTTTACTATTCAGTGAATAGCATGTGTCTCTGTATCAGCTGGCAATGGCAAAAATTCCTCTTTTGCAAGCTCCCCTCACCATCCTCTGCCGAAGAAAGAATTTGGTACAATCTCACACCTCCTGCATTGCCTGCAAAGCTAGCATAAGTTTCACACTTTGGCAAGGTCAGCTGAACTCTCGCTGCACCATTACAGAGGACAGTGACTACCCAACTTAGAAACTAAATCAAGAAGAGGTTAAAAAACACTCAAAGCCCAATCTTACCATCTTACCAGACGCTAAATAACAGCTGAAAAGGCTCCTTTTTCCTCTTTGCAAAATGTGCTGCTCCTGCTGCAAAACCGGGCAGCTGTCTTTATAACACTAAATCAATGTTTGAAGCAGGAAACAAAAAGGATGCCATAGACACACACTGCGGAAGGGTTTGTTTGCATGATCAGGGTTTCAGGGAAAACAAAGAATTTTCTCCAGGACAACACATCAAGGAGGGGCCTGACAAAACAGTGCCCTGCAGCATCTAGCTGGAGAAAAGATTCAGCAGGAGTTCAGCGCAAAGCCAGAACCATCACCTGGCCCGGTGGCCTCTCCCCAAAATTCCCTTTCCAAACTAACTCTCCTGACTGGCAAACCACAGAGATTTCACTTCAGACTCTGATCTTGCCTATCTACAGGTTACAAATTAGAATCCTTGTCCAATTAGAGATGAATGGCAGAACTAGAAGGTGGATTATTTTTAGCAGCTGCCTGATTGAGCCAGTGCCCCAGAGTTCTAAGTGAGTCACTGCCTTTCCTAGAACTACATTTCACATATCAACTTCCAATGCAACATGCAGTATCTCTTCAAAAGCCAATGTCTATCACTCATCCTTGCCAGGAACAGAGGAAAGGGAAAGCAGCTATCATTCAGCCTGGAAGAGACTTCTTAAGAGCTCCAGGAGTCTCGCTCGAAGCCTAGAAGGAACTGCAAGGGGAGATAAAGAGGGCTGGGAAAGACACAGCTGTCTTCACACAGCTGTGAAGACAACTATGAGCATGAGCAACCTGTCTCCCCGACAGCTGTCAGGCTGGAGTGGCACATCCTACCCGAGGGGTCTCAGGAGGCCCAGCAGCACCACACTGCACTGTCACTGCTCATTGGGCTAAAGCATGACTCAGCCTGATTGCCAGTGATTTTCTTCCCCTTTGCTTTTTTTTTGGCACATTCCAGTGAAGGAAGAAGAAAGAGCACACAAAGGGCTCAGCTCAGAAACTTGCCAGCTCTCCCCGGACTCCCAGGGGCTGCTGGAGGCTGAGGACAGATCGCACCTGGGAGAAGCAGGCCTGTGCCGCTGCGTGTCCCTGCTGCCGGCCTCGGCGGGACGTGTGCTCAGTCACACTGCTTCCCACTGCCCTCCTCTGCTGACAGGAACCACTTTCAGACTTGAAATCCAACAGCTTCCTCATCTTATTAAATTCCCTATTTTGGCTCAGATGCCTCTTACATGCATCAGTTAGATTACACCAAACAGAAAGAGCTGTCCATGGGGCTCACAGGGTATGGCTCAAAGGAGGACAGTCAGAGTTGGGTGAATGGAGTTTCTCCCTCCTTTATTTGCAGAAGAAACAATGCCAGTTACAGCTGTGTGTCTAGTGATGACTATATGGCTTGTGGGGTCACGTGGAAAGCGTGGTTAATAGTGAAGTACCAAGGTACAACTGGCACACACACCTTCCTTGAGCAAAGCACCTGCCCTGAAGCAGAGCTGTCTCTGCAGCTTCCTCCCACGGGCCCTGCATCTGGCACAGCCCATTAAGAGGCTCAGCCAGACCCGTGCAGGACTTGCAAACCTGACAGCCTAAATACGGCAGCTATGGAGAACTTGAGAAGTCAGCTGGCAGCAGCCTACTGGCAGCCTTACCAGCAGGATGCCCTTGTGGCATCACAGGCTCACCAAGCCTGAGCAAAGCACCTCAGTGTGAAAATGCAGACTAGAGAACTTCCCAGTGGGCATTCAGAGATGGATTATGTGTCCCAGCTGGCAAGTAGAGCTCAAGCACACAGAGAAAACAAGCAACTGTAATAAAAGTCTAACACACACGGTGGGAGACCACAGCCAAGCATCAAATTCACGATGCATCTAATTCCCTTCCTGTATGTAAGGGACTGGTCCTGGCTCAGCTCCCTCATGCTCAGGCTCTCTATCAGCTGGAACACACAGCGCTGTGCTTGCTTCTTGCCAAGGTATTGCCAAATGAAGGAAAAGGAGAGGGAAATTTTAAAGGTGTATTTGGAGAAGCTGATATCAACGCCACCAGTATACAAAAGCCTAGGCCTGGTGTGGATACAAGCGTCTCGGGATCCCCAAAACACCACATGCTGACCGTGGGAGACTCAGATCCCAAGAAGAAGAAAACCACCAAAAGACTGCAAAGCATACATCAGACCAACCCACATTTTACTACAAGCATCTGAGATGCAGCCTTACTGAGAAGGAATAAAAAGCAAGAAGCACTTAGGCAACTCTGGTGCATGGCACAGGGCTCTGGCAGGGCCGTCTCCTGCTGCCTAGAACAGAACTTTGAAGGTGCAGTTCTAGTCTTTCACTTGCTCGTCTAGTCTTTCACTAGTCTAGTTGGAAGCAAAGCCATGTACTTCAAAAAAATACATTATTTTAAAAAAATAATTGGATGGATCAGAAAAGGTCAAAGAAGAATAATTTTGAACCTCTAGCCATTTGGAAAACACAACGTGGTCTTGCAAACCTCACATGCTCAGAAATTTGGCTGGGAAACACCACACCACAGTTCTCCTACACTCCCAGAAAGGTATATAAAAAGAACCTCACCTCTACAATGCCTTGGAGCTGCAGAGCTCTTCAGGTGCACCAGAGCACGGCCCTTTCTCACCCACCTGCCAAAGCATGTAGCAGCTTGCACAGAACAACACAGAGACCATGCAAGCCATACAGTTTTATTAACAAAAGCAACTGGTGAATATTTTCACAGCATTTGAAAGACACAACTCCAGGGGTCCTGCTCAGAGGTTATCCTCTCCTTTCAGGTCTGAGCCTGCGACAAAGGGTACAAAATAGCTGAACACCACTGTCATGTCAATCACAAAAATAAAATACACTTCTTGTGCAGAGAAACCCCCGAACAGCAATTACATAGAGTTTTCATACCCAAAAGCAGAGATATTTCAACAGCACAGTGTTAACACACTGTATAAGAACATTTATACTTTCAGAAGGATAAAATCTGATCTCTTTTATTGGCTTCTGCTTTGTTATGTCAAGAGCAAAGTTAAAACGCCTTTCAATTTTTTGTCAAACATGCATTTTTTTTTGTTACCTCTCAAGATCAAGCCAGCCTGACAAGCCTCCTGTAATTTTACAACTGAATCTCTCCTCCCTCCACCCCCTTATGTTATCAAACATTAATTTGGTGAAGAGGCTGCTGCACGGTGCCAATTCTAATTTAGCAGCAACTCTTAAACTTTTCCCCTGGGCTTTCAAAACGCCCTGCAAAGAAAGGAGGCCATCCAAGGGGCAGAAGGATTAGCATACTGATAGCTTACACTCTGGTATCCTGTGGTTGCAGCGTTCTGAGTGTCACCCACCCATAGAGACTATCTTGCGTCTACAAAAGTGTTGTCTCCACGGGCTGCATGCAGGGAGAGGCTGCAGCTCGAGGTCATGACACTGCAGTTTACATTCCCTTCCTCCTGTGACGCCTACAGTTTCAGCAAATATCTGACGTTTGGCCACGAGGTTCAGAAGTTACTTGCAGTGTGACTGCATAAGCACACTTCCTACAGGAAGGCAGGCTGAAAACCAGTAACTAAAATAAGGCCAAGAATATTACAAAATACAAGGGACAGATGACACCTGAGCTGGCAGAAAACTAAGGTACACATAGGTGAGGCAGCTGAACCAGAAAACACAGGCCGGAAGCAGGAACAGGACTCAGATTTCCCGTCTCTCATGAATAACCTTTAGCTGCAAAGTGAACTTCCTCTTTTTTACGGAACTGTGCAGACTTATTTTTGCTTTGCAACAAGACAGCATTTAGTTCTGTACACCCTTACGCTGTTTGGAGCAAGAAAATCCTCTCATCTAGAGGTCCTCTCCAACATCAAAGATCAGCAGCTCCTCTGCAAGTTTTCAATCTACCTTCCACATGTGTCTATGAATGTACATACCCCTATACACACTTAACAGAAGCATCAACGTAAATGATCGGTACTGCACTGAGCTAGGGAAAAACCACTGGCAGCCAAGTGTCCTTCCTAGTCCTGGCACCTTCAGCTCAGACTTGGCAGGTAGGCCAATCTACATGAAAGTGATCCTGAAGCTAGGACAATGATAATCACATTTAAATGGACAACATTCTGGATGCAGATCTAGAAGGGAAACTCACTTACCAGAAAGGAAGGAAAAAGCAAATCCTTCTGATAACCCCCTCAGACACAGACAGACTGCTCCCGTGTGTATTTTGCACTCTGTTGTCACCTACCGTAAACTATTACCCAATGCTCCTCACATTGCTCTGATACGTCAGACTTCACCAGGCTCGTCAGGAACAGAAAAACCACTGCCAACTTTCACTTTCTATCCATTACAGCAGAGCTCAAGCTGTTCAGCTCAAGTCCCTTAAGAGCAGTCTGCTGAAGGTGGCCATGGGAAATAGGAGGGAAGGGCACAGAGCCACGCTCAGATAGGGCAAGAATTCCATGCTATAACATGGCCCATGGGAGGAAAGCAGGGCAGAGCCCTGCACCACACGCCTCCATGTTCCAATCCATCTATCCATCTTCCTACATACATTTTAGACAAACACGTCACATTTTTCCATTAGCCTTCCTCTTCTGACTGATGCATTTGCAATTCCAAGAGATTATAACATGGATTGCCCTAGTAGTGAATCACCCTCAATAGCACCCTGCGCTTTTACAACTAGAAATAGAAAGATCAGAGAGATTAATCCTCTGTCCTGGATGACATGAGGAGCCAGTGACAGTGAAAGCAAACATAAAAGTCAAAGAAGGTTCTTCATCTTGCCACATCCTCCTGGGCTTTGAAGGAGGTGCTGTCAGCAGGAGACCGTTGTTAGGAATGAAACTAAAGAAAGGAATCCTTGCAGTAATTGGGCACTCCCGTTAATAATCCACGTGGCATCACCTCTTCACAGGCAGGTAAATGCCCAGTTCACACTCGCTGCCACATGAAGCACTTACCGTAGTGAGATTTGCCTGAATATTTCCTCAATGTTTAATTGGTGATATAAAGTGAATTGCACACAGGGAACCTGTTGCTTCCTGTTCAATTGATATTATTCCAATGACACTCTAACGGCAAAATTCACCTATCAAGAAATTGACCCAAGAAGCGAGTACAGCGATGCGTGGACCCCCACTGCTGCATTCGTGCAAAGTCTTGGGTGACAAGAGACTGGAACCTCAAAGCCAGCCCTGCTGGCAAGGACAGAAGTACGTTCCCCGTCCTCAAGCTGCACTGTTGGCACAGTTATTAGCAGTGAGTAAGAGTCAGAGTGACAAATTATCCTGGTCATTAGAATCGGCAGATCAGACCCAGGGGAAGCCTGTCTGTTGGTTAAGAAATGCCTTTATTTATTCCCTACAGATCTTGCAACACACACAATAAAGCAGAACTGAAAAAGTTTTTGAAAATAAAGTACATTTGAGAAGAAGGGAAGCTACAAGTATTGGTTTGCTTTTCTAAAAAGTAGCAACTTTGGGTGTATCCTTGTAACCACATTTACATGTTTTTGGTCTGCCACCCTAGTTCCTTCTGTCTCTCTTTCCTTCCTCCCTGACTCTTATCTAACCCACCCTCTTGGTTCAAAGGGAAGTATTTCTTGTCCTGCGTCCAGAATACAACTACCTGCTCAGGTAGTTCCTTGCCATGATCCTCTTACCCTCTGGGGCGTGCAAATACTGAAGCCACGGCCAAAGTTGAGGAGAAAGCTGCCCTTAGTCATTTTCAGTCATCTATTAAATGAGATTCCTAAATCCAATGCCTCTTTTATCAAAGAGAAAACTGGCACAGTTGTTCATGAGCAGCCCCACCTGCACCCTGAACTGCTGACAGACATTCTGCCCCCCTGGTGCAGAAACAGAAGTTTCTGGACAGAAACTTTTAGGGGCATATGTCAAGGTATACATAACTGCAACATAAGATTTGTCCACCCCAACGTATACAACATTGATATTCTGTACTGATTCTGCAAGGTTTAACACTGGGATCCTTCAATGAGTCTCGAGCAGTAAAGTGCTCATCTTAATAACTGAGCATCTGATTTCATTAAAAAAAAAAAAAAAAGAAAATTCACCCACAGTTTCTAGAATCTGTTAATATTTGTGACCTATTAGACACATACCTGACATCAAAAATTCCAACACTGCTTTCAGTTGAGTTCAACCAGCTGTGACGTTCTGTCAGGTCCCTGGTTAAATTCAAGATGTGCTGCCAAGCTCCCCTACTCGTCTGGAGGCAAACCCCAGAGAGGAACCTATTTTAAGAGACACAGCAGTTGAACAGCCATTGGCATGCACCTTTCACCTGCAGCAGCCCAAACCTGATAGCCAGCTGGGCACAGAGGAAAGGCCAGCTTTCCCTCAGTCCCCGGGGAAAGAAACTGCGAGCACAGGGAACTTGATGGCTGAGATCTCTGTTGCTGTTTGTGAACTGTCTGGTGATGAGTTACATTTAAGAATAACACAGCTCTTAAAGAGTATTGTTAATTGCATTAAACAGTTGAAAAAAACCAGTGCTTGCAAAGACCTCGCAAGGGCATCTTGTCCATTTACCTACCCCAGAATCAATAAACACGATGTAATCTGTTAAGTGGTTGCTCAGTGCTTCACAGGAATGCAGTTACGTGTTCCTTGATAAAAGATCAGCAAAAATATTGTGGTAAGTAGTAAAAGAGTATCGGCTTTAGAATGATGAGTTCTTTGGCCAGGTAGTGTTTTCAGTAAAGGCCAGACAACAGAAACAGTAAAAGTGGCCCTAACTTAGTAAAGATGGTTCCAAGGACCTGGAGCTGTGGAACTTCACCACCAAGAGAACCCGCACAGCACGTTTACTGCCAGCTCTGCTGTGCCAAGCAGGTTGCCACCAGACCTCTGAGGCCAATGCACAACCAGCAGAACAGAGCCCACAGCAAACCCTGCACGAGTTCCATGAACACAGCTGTTTCCACATCCCACTGCAGAAATTCAAACAGTGAACGAGCTGTGTGGTTTACGTGGTTTGCTTGGGCTGTTCCTGCAGCAGCAAGCGCTAGGTCTTTCAGAGGAGGAAGACCTGGAGCAGGCAGTAACAACACAGCTTGTTCCCCATGAAAATTTCCCCTCTAATATCTCATGGCCTAAATTTGAAGTTTCCCCAGACTTTTAGTTTTCCATTCTTTAGAGCCTTCTACAGCTTTACTATTCACTATTTATATACGCAAATGTGATGATTAAATTAATTTAGCATACACTGAAGTGAAAAAAATGCCATTTTCCATAGGTCCTTGACCTCAAGCCCAACGCAAATTATTTTTAACGCATTTACCTAATCAAGTCTTACTCTGAAAAACCTTATGTTGCTCAGACCATGCCACCCAAAGAGACAAATTAGTCTCCGCTTTGTTTTAGAAACGGGAGGAAGCAGCGGATGCTCCAGACAGGAGCAATCACTTGGAATGACAGGAGCTTGCTTATTCTCCCAGTGCAGACCCATGAGAGCACCAGGAAAGACAGCTATCCATGAACAACAAACATCTTTGGGTCCTACAAAGCAATCAAACAAAACACAAGACCAGAGATGACCTATTTTCCTAAGCAGCAATTCCAAAGAGGATGAGCAGTTCAGGGGTCTCAGAGGCCAGAACAAGCAGAATTAAGAAAACAGGACGGCATTTTCACAGGGGGATTTGACTGGATTGCTGATGTCTTACACTCTGCTTTGCTGCTTACAGAAGTTCTGGATGGCCAAACCTTTATACGTAAAGAGACATTGCAGCGCAGGTTTTGGGGTAGGTTTTCAAAGACACAGATGACATCTGACGGAGTTCAGGCACTTGAACCATTTCCTATGCATTTCTTTAGAACATACTATATCAATATGCTGTGTGTTTTACAATGCACAGTGAGAATCAGACAAAAAAAAAAAGAGAAGAGACTTTTTCCAAAAGGTTCCATGACAAAAACGCAGTGCACTCAAAACAGCTCTATGGCTACAAATGAGAAGCCACACTTCTTCCTGCCTCTGGTCCACCTCTCTGCAGCAAACAGAGCGGAAGCATCTCCCCAGCTTTCCAACTGCATCCAAACTCCTGCAGAGCTTCGAGCTCTGCCACACACAGACACACAGCAAATGACATCCAGGGTTCCTGCAAGCTCTTTCCTTCACGGCCTGTCCATTTTGCACAGCAGCTCAGCAACAGCCTCTAACAGAGTACTCATTAGACACTTGTACATGATCAACAGTTCCTTATACAGAACTGGGGGGAGGGACACGTTCACAGCAAAACAAAAACAATGAAGAACAGTGCACTTTGCTCCTGTTTACACTTTTCTTAGCAAATGGCCGTTCTCACTCCAGTCTTCAACAGCTATTTATAAAGCTATCTGCTTCTGAGAGGTACAATGGGAAAGACCAAGAGCAAGAGACTTTTTCCTTAGGTGGCAGAATCAATTCAGAACTTGTTACAAGAACCTGCCGCTCCTTCCTTGGTCAGCATTACCACTGGGAGCCACCACGCTCCAGCAGCGATCTGCTTCCTCCACTAGTAACAGTGCCTGGAACAGCAATAAGGAAACCAGGCTGGCAGAGGAGGGAGCTCGGCACGCTGCCTGCAGCATGTGCTGCCAGCCTCAGCAGCTGGCAAGATCGAGTCCGTTCACCCTCGAACATGGGGGAGTTGCTCGTCCAAAGGGTTATCAGACTGCAAGAACAGAAATTAAAAAACCCTCATCCTCAAAACATAGAAAGCAGCCACCCTGCTGAACCGACACGTTCTCACGGCACTTCAGACTGGGCTGCACCAGGCAGGGGACAGGTGGGTTTCCGAGCATTAGAACCATAACTGCTTCCTTTGGACATCTCCACCAGCTCTGACACACACCAACTTACGGGAAAGGTTACTGCTTTTCTTCTAATCTGACAGCCCAAAACAGAAAGGTGCCTCTTTTCCACCGGCTTAATTCTACAATTACTGATTGCTGAGTAGGGCTAGCAGAAAGCCAGGTCAAAGAAATATCCACAAACAACGCCACCACAACAATCAGTCAGTGAATTCTGAACGTTTAGGTTCCCATCAGATGGTAACCAGTTACACAAAGCCCCCAGGGAAGAGACAGTCACTCAGTCTCCACCAGCCCCATCACCTCCAGCAGCTGCAGCACAGCTGTGCCCCAGGGAAGGTCTCGCTGTGACAGCACAGCCCCAGGGCTGCTCTGGACACCCACAGCAGGGGTCACAGCTTCCAGCAAACGTCCCGCAGCAGGAACGGGCACCTGGGCACATCCTTCTGCCAGGGCTCTCCATGTTCCCAGCAGCCCTGGTCCTGGGCAGGCTCAGAATGCCACATCAGTAGGAATTACTGGTACTGACAGGTTTCAAAGAAAACATCTTAGGCTTCAAAATAAGCATTTTCCAAAGAAAACCTTCTTCTGAAAGTTTCTGGCTAGGGCTGTTCCTGGCTCAACCCAAGCCTGACCTGACACCACTCAAGATGAAGCCAGCAGCAGAAGTCCTTAAGGAGATCCCCCGGCACTGCACCAGGCCACCCTCAGGGGTTTGCTTTGCTCAGGAGCACACACACAGTCTGCCAGTGCCAAAGGCAGAGCTGCGTGCTCCCACACGGGCCCGTCCTGCTGTCAGCTGTGCCTGCGCTCCCAGCAGCGAGCTAAAGTTAGTGGCACACTTGAGCCCAACTCGAGGATGGCTTTATCTGCTCACCAGCTCCTGGAGCCATAGAAGAATTCCGACTATTTCCCAGGCTCCCCGCGGCCAGGCTGCGACCAGCACACCTTGCACGAGGTTCTCTCATTCCACATCGCTACCTGAACGCGCACTCGGGTCCCCCCCCGAACCAACACCCGGTGCAAAAACAGCGCTTCCCCACTCAGCTGATCGGCTCTCGCCTCCTCCGCAGCAACGCTAACACCCCCAGCGCCGGCGCGGCTCGGGCTGAGCAGACAAAGCCAGCGGCAGCGGGGAAAGCCGCTTAGGGCTGCACCTGGAGCCCGCTGCCGGGCTCTCCCCGCCTGTTGCTCGCCGCCACCTGCGGGCGGGGCTCGGGGC
>WBMW01004151.1:0-29642 GCA_013396635.1 Penelope pileata | reverse complement strand
GGGGAGCGGTGCAGAGTGCCGAGGGGAGGCGGGGGCGGCTTACCTGGAGCTGCGGGGGGCTCCGGGGGAACGCAGCCCTCCTGCAGCATCGGGCTGCCAGCTGCGTGCTTGGAGCAGAGCGAAAGGAAAGCGGGGAACCTAGAAGCCGCCGTCTAACTCTTATTGCACATACACCAGGAGCCTGAGGATGGCTCATCGTCATCTTTATGGTGTTACTATTTATTAACAGGAGCACGCTGATTTATCAGCCAAATATTAAGTACTGAAGTACTAAGTCCAAGCAGGAGCAGAGTGCCAACGAAGTTACTTGTGTACATGGGCACCAGACCCTCAGTAGCTATTTTACAGTTCCATTCTGCGCTTCTTCACATCAGTAATTTACAAGGCTCCAGAGAGACAGCACTGACCCTTAGAGTACAGTGAGAGGGTATGTAAAAAGAGCAGGGCAACCCGTTCTGGTGCCGAGCACCGCCCCCCCTGCACAGAAGCCACCTGCTGCAGGGGCTGTCAGGGACCAGGGGTGCTGGGCTGTCATTGTCAGAACGCTCCAGCACTGGGACCTGGCTCCTTTGCTACACGGAGTGCTGAAGCACCACCTACAGAGCACGCAGTACATCCTCTGGGAGGAGGAGTGCCTAGAGCTCCTACCTTGTCCTACGCAGAGTGCAGCTGAGGCAGGCTTGGCTTATATCCCCTTGGAAGGCAGGAGAGGATGTTTCCATGCGATGTGGACCATGTCCTGTCAGCAGGCAGCGTAGCACAGCCCTTGTACAGTGCCCTGGTGCCAGGCTCAGCTGTGCTGCTGGCTCACCCTAAGGCAGCAGGGAAGCATCACAGAGGCTGTTTTCTTCCCCCATATGTCCAGTCCCTTTTGCTTGGGATCGTACCTCACTGTGGGTGCCCCAGCACTGTGTGCCAGCCCAGGACACAGGCCTGAGGCACGGCCAGGTGGCAGCAGAAATACACAGATACAGGCAGACTGGGTACACAATAACCAACACTTAGGCCTGGATTCAAAGAAGCCGCCATACGCCATCAGTACAACACCCTCAACTGCCAACAGGAGCAAAGTGCCTAAATTCCGTGGCAGATAGATCTAAGCCTTCCCCACATTTTGCCATTACTACACGTAGCTCTTATGTTTCCCAGAAAGCCTCCCCAGTATTTAAGCATGCCGCCGTTCAGAAGTACAAGTCTGTAACAGTGCCCTGCAGGGCCAGGGCTGAGGCCTGGATGCTGAGGAGCACTGCTGGGCCTGGCAGCCCCTCTGCAGAACATCCACACCAAAGCCTTCGCAGATGTTTCCTCCCAGATTTACAACTTTTTTAAAAAATAAGGAAGAATAAATTTAAGCTAAAGCCCATTAGTCAAATGCAAAGCTTAAAGTTTTCCAGCTAGCATTGCTGATAATCCCAATAGGAAACACAAGTTTTCAAACAAACAGGAAAGAGAGTGTCTCCCTGTGGCCGTTTGGCTATCACGGCTCAGGCAAAATGGCAGCAAGGCAATGCAGGCCTGGAACACACGTCTGGCTTAGCTGGAGGCCGTGGGGCCTGCAGGAAGAGCTGCCCCAAGGCCCGCACACAGGACGTGCACTGTGAGCACACAGATGTGACCTTCATAAATGCATGCCATCAGCGGTAAACACACTTTGTTTAAAATCACAATGACAGAATTATCTCTGTGCCCATGAGGCTCCCATTCTCTCCAGGAGCAGCACAGTTCTAACACGCAGTTATTACAACTTTGCTCTTCAGAATACTTTCACTCCTTTCAGCAGAAACCCCGAGTGCTAAAAAATAAGCATTGTACGACTGCGCACTCCTCATTGTCTTCACTTATGACAATACATATAGTACTTACGTGGAAAAGCATCACTGATTTTTCCCAGATAATTATAAATTATCTTTTTATTTTATGTCTCGGCCTGAGCGCCTGTGTTCCCATAGCAACTCCACAAGACTTAGGGGGTTACTTCAGAATTCCACTGTGGTTTGGGTCTCCAAAGTTATTCAGATAATCTGGGAAAAATCTGTTTCCTCATATGCATTAAAATTATTGCTACCATATATTTAATGAGCTATGCCAGTCAGCTATGTTATTACCTTAAGAAACTGAAATATTTTCTTGCAGCGTTCCACACAAAACCATGCAATATTGCAGCGATAATTACAGCGATACAGCCATTGGGGATTCACAGCTGGACGCAGCCCCAGACATCTTGCAGGGGATTACACAAATGTGAGGGCTGATAGGGGACTAATTCCCATAAATCCTTCTGGTCAACACCACCTCATCCCAAAAAGACGCCTTGCAAAGAACAGGCAGGTGTAAGCACCTCCACGCACTCACGTACAAACACACTCATCCATTTCACACGCATGTCTACCTCCTCTCTCATCTGTGGCCATTAATGTTATACGTAGAGAAGCAGTTCTATTAGACTGAAAAAGGTCAGCTAAAAGAATGTACGCCTGGTGAGCAGGAAGCCTTACACCCAGCCAGCACCCTGTCAGGCTGCTAGGAACACACAAGCCTCCCTCTGTGTAGGTGCTTCCATGTGCAAATATGACACGCATGCAGATGAGACAGGGCGTGTTCCCAAGCCTTTTTCTTTGCTAGTTCTTCTCCAAGCCAGCTCAGTTCCTCTACTTCCTTCCACCTGCGTATCTGTTTCCCCATCGGTTTGCTCTCTCCTAGGCACACTATTGGTACGTAGGGAATTTCTCCAGCTCTCTGAAGACCCCTGGCTCTTACTGCCAGTGAGCCCAGGATTCACTCCTCCCTGCACTGCAGTCTATTCCAAATCTGTGCTAGGCAGATTTATCTGGATAAAACAGATTCTGGCAAGAGAAGGAAGAAAAACACTCAGGGAAGGCAAACAAAACAAGAAGCCAAGTAGAATGACAGAAAAAGTTTATGCCCTTCCTGACTGTTTCACATTCATACAAATGACTTCAGTTTTTGAAAGGGGAGAAAAAATTTAACCAAAACACCTTACTTATCTCTGCTACGTCTGGAATTACTTGAAACCCGTTACCAAATTGTTTTACACAGCAAATTTTTAGTCTGTTTTGTAGGATAGGTGGGAGTACTGTTTGCCATTCTCTCCCTTAGAGCACCAAGAAAGCTAGATGAACCTTTCTTGCCAATCTTAAGATGAAAATTATTTGCTAATATTATTTCAAGAGTACAGAAAGTATTCTCCCAATTCCTTCAGGAATAGGAAAGGAACAGCTACCACTCCCTTTCTTTGCCAGCCCAGGGGATCAGTGTTATAACCAGGAGAGTTCAGACACAATGACTCAGAGATGCTCACTGTCTGAAAGCCATTCTGCTCCAGTAAAGGGCAACAGCTTAGAAATGAAAGAATTTAGATGATGCATGAGAATTGCATGGCAGGCACCTGAAAGATACCACAAACTGAACAAGCACTGACCCTGTTTGTGAGAAAAGGGAGTCCAGAAGTGAGGCTATATATCCAAAGAGCTGCAGTCACTGTTAAGCAAACCATTTTTCTTTCTTAGATTGTCTACGTGAGCACCATTTGTCTATGTGATCTGCAAGCAGTGACCCAGCAGAATGCACCTGAAGTCTGTTTAAAGCAGGACTGCTGTGCAGCTTTAGCCAGAGAAACACCAGATTTCAAAGCCTGTATCACCTTTCAGAAAAACACCACCACAACTTCAAGTAAGTGATTTGCAGACATCTTCACATATGCATTTCTAAGTGCTTGAAACTTACCCGATTTTCTTCTGTCTCAGATGCAGGATAGAAATCAGTAGTGCAATAACATATTTTAGTAACACCTGGGCTTGAAAAATCAGTAGGAGAACATTTGAAATACATCTCTAAGACTGAGTGGCATCAGCCCTTAGTCTCACTTGGAAAGCAACTGGACAAAAAGGCATTCCTGCCTGCAAACTCGATTGTAACCTTTCTCCCAGAATGGGTGAAAGCCCTCGTACACTCTGCATGCAGCAGACAACGGCTGCAGCCAGCCCCATGCAGCAGGTCTAATCTGGCATGGCATGCGACAGACAGACACACAGATGCGCACTCCAATAGACTTCAAGTCCTTACAGCCACATGAGGATGCCTTTGAAGACTGACAAGATTGGATGCAGCATTGAATCTGTCTCAGAGCAGATAAGCTTCTGCAGTCATAAACCCTAACCCAGGCCTCATAAACGCTATCCTTTGTAGAAGTGTTAATAAGGATTTTCTCATTACTGAGCCTCAAAACTAAGGAAAAGACTGGCAAATGCCACAAACTGACCCTAAGGCAATTTCTCTAGACAAAATTATTTGCCTAGGTATGGGTGAACTGGCTCACGGGCAATCCAATCAACATCATCACGGCATTGCACTTGATTAAGGCTTCTTGCACTACAAGTCATCTGATATCCAGAAAAAAAAAAAAGTCTGTACCTTAGTCTCTTTGTACCTCAGCAAGGTTAATGCTTGTTCAGGGGCAGGATATGCACCAATTAAGGGGAAAAAAAAAGTGAAGCTCAGTGAGAACTGATGCATCTCCAGAACTCGGGTGGAACTGCAGCTCACCATTTTCTTCCTGTACCTTGCAAAAAGCAAAATGTTATATTGCCTGCTGCTCAGAACTTGGAAAAAAGCTCCGACTGGTCTGCTGCACCCCCAGGTTTGTCATCCAGACTACTGAGGAGTGAAGAAAGTTATGTCAACTCATCCCCTCAACCCCAAACGTGCAGTGGAAAGACACTTGTCCTTGCTGAGCCTCCCGCTCAGCAGTCGTTTTCAGATTCAGCTCTCCCACTGCAACACAGATCGTGTGTATCCAGCACATGCACGTGGTGAAGGCATAAAAATAGGCAGCCTGCTTCTGTGCAGCAAAGCCTAAACATCATCTTCCTCATAAGCACAGCTATTGCGCCGATCTTCTCAGCTAATGTTCCTCTTACAGAGCTTTCCTACAGTTTCTCCTCATCCCGTAATGCTATTTATGTCCCGTTCAGAGAGAACAGATTAATACTAAGCATTTCTATAGGACCTGGGTATATTTCCTGTTTTACCAGATATTACTTGAATTATGCTTTCTGAAGTTTTCATTCTACCAAAACCTAGTAGGTGACAGTCACTACCTTGAGCAACTTAAAGCTTAATGTACAAGACAGGAAAATGGAAACAGGGGAACTGAAGTAGACAGAAGGATTTCTGAAAGTATACTGCAAAAATCAGAAAATTCAGAGGACAGCGGCTACAATTAAGGCACTGGAACAACAAAGAGAGTGAACTGATACCATAAAAAAGATGAGTAAGAGGAGATGTGATACAAACACAGAACAAATTGGTTTAGGAGACACTGTTTACCCTTTCTCATAACACTAGACCAAATTAATTTCCATTAAAAAAAGGGTAGGAAATTCAAAACTGCAGTGAAAGAAAATGCTTTTCACAGACCATGAATCTAACAAGATTCAAAAATAGTTTCAGACTTTATAAACCTCCAAATTGATATCATGGTGTACACATAGAAAGTTCTTCACAGTTTAGACCAGTCCGTGGCATAGGAGGTAAGATCCAGTGTTAAAAACAGGTTCCTGCACATTTGGCAACTGAATAAGTCTTGAACCTTCTTCTGAAGTGTCTGTTACCTTCTATTCCTTGAGACAGATGCTGGACTGGAGCTATCTCAAGCTGAACCAGCTTATTTTGATGAGCTGTGTGTTTCCACTGAAGCAAACTACCTATGATGATTGGCAAGACCAGCAACGCTAGGAAGAAGTTCTGTCATCCAACTCTCAATCTCAAGACCACGTCTAAAATCAAAGATATTTCGTTATACATCTCTGTATTGTAACTTGGCACTGACCAGGCAGAGGAGTTTAAGGAGACAGTTACCATATCCCAAATGTGCCCATTATGGGCAACAGTTTGAGCATTCAACATTAAGTACAAATTAAGTTCATGCAAAATAAATCTGAAGTCTAGTGTTAAAAAAGTTTTGATTGAAGTTAAATAAAAAGACTGTACCCACAAAGTTTATGGAGATTAAAAAAACACTTGTTCATTATTTTTTTAAAATCATATTTAAAGAAACAGAGGAGAAAGAAGATGCTGTTGTAAAATCCTTGATTTTTCCTCTTAGAAAACCCTAGCATTTTATTTTGAACTCAGCAATACTCGTCATCACATACCATGTAAATCATACTATTTTAGTAACTAGGTATTGTTTTGAATTTCTGATGCCAGGTAGAACACCTAATTTCAGTAATAATTCACCATCTAGTTGTGATTAGAATTCATAATCCTTATGTAAAGAAACAGTCATCAGCCTTCTTCAGGAAGAATAAGTCTTCTTCATTAGAAGACTGGCTTAAAAAGGATTGAAAACAACCTGAAAGTGTGGTTTAGAATTAAATTCCTGTTGCTGAAGAAATATAAAACTTTTTATTGTGTATATAGCATTCTGCGTAACTCCACTAGCAGACACTGCTGAAATTTGCACTTGTAGGCTTAGTGGGGAAGAACAGAGGAAGATTCTCTATTCTGTAATACATTTAGATTATGTAATGGCTTTCATCATTAAAAAACAGCATTTAAACATATTTTTGTGGCATTCTTCCATTCTTTTCAGAGCTTTTTGAAACACTGTGGAATCAGGCAAAGGCGAGGTACCCTCCTCGGATCTGTGCAGAGTGGGCTGAATGAGATTCATAAAGAAGCAATGCCTTCTTACCTACGGTTTTCTTTATGAAACTCATTGGACAAAACCAAAACTCCCCATTCCTAAATGCCTCCGCTGCCCCCTGGTGTCTCCTTTCTGCAGCTCCATATAGAAAGTTAACAGAGTTCTCTGCCAGTCCTTATTTACAAGAGAACATTATGCTGCAGATAAGTGGACTGCACTTTTAGACAGAGTTCTTTTGCATGCTTGCAATTATTTCTTAAAAAGATCAAATTACAACTTCAAATAAGATACTGAAGAATAAACAAAATCAGTGTCTCATTCCCAGCCCAAATGACTCCAAATTAGGCAGAGTTCCAACAGATTCACCCAAACTGCACTGAAGATGACCTAGAGTAACCTGGGAAATAGCTGTTTTCCTCTTTTCTACAAACTTCTGCATATAGACTATTAAATAACTGCTGATGCAAGCTTTTTTTTCCTTTGCCAAAAAACTATTAAATGGGAATAAAAACCGAGGCTAAAATATTTTCCATGATACATGCATACAAGAGCCATGAAAAAAAAACAGAGGAAAAAAATTACATGGCTGCATTGACAAGACTGATAAAACCAAACATACTGGCTTATTTATGGACTCGCTCTGATTAAAAAGCTTAGGGCCACCAGGGCTGAAACCAAGAAGAGCTACAAATAAAAAAATCTCCAAGTGACCAAGCATCTGGTGAATGGACAAGGCAGGCATCCACCCTGCTGTAAACAGAGCAATGTGAGGAGGACGAAGATCAGTTCACTGAAGGACTTTTCCAAGATGGCCAGCTGATAAAGAAATCTAAGTTCCACTGCTGAGGAAATAAAGACAGGCTATGAATATAAAATAGGTCAAAACAGCAACAGTGCAAGCATCAGAGGTACATTGAGAGGTTTATCCTGAATCTGCTCAGATCAGCATCTCTACTGACACCTAGGGGCCTTTGCATGACATCCCTTGGTTGAAACACAACCTGTTACCTTTCAGAGCAATTGCTCTTTTTGGCAAAATGGATGGAAAAGCATTTCTAACTGTAAAGCTTTGTATGCAAAACCTTTTATTTCTGTATTTTTTCAGTGTGGGTATGGAAAAGGAGAATCAAAACTAGTACCATGGAAAAGAATATCCCTTCACTCATGTGTATCTGTACACTTGTAACATTCAATTGTACTCAAGTAATATTAGGAAAATATAATACAGGAATTGAAAACAGCTAAGGAAAAGAGGAGACTGTTTTGGGAAAATGCAGCTGAGAAAGCAAAGAATTAGAGTTCTCTGTATTAAGAACTAGGCATTACTGCCCACGTAATCCCAGTGGCTCTAAACACAGCTGCTTCACAAGGCACAGCCTAGGTTCGTCTTTCTATTAAAAACATCTGACTTTAATAGAGAATAATCTTAAATAGGACAATAGCCACAGAAAGGAAATCACTGTTTAATTTTGTTCCCTTCTAACTTTCCATCCACTGCAAACATTGCAAGCTCACCCCAAACTAAGAGCAGGTTAAGAACTACAGAAATCAGAAGCAGCGCGGGCTCACACCACTGTCCCACGGCTGCATGTGGCTCAGTCACAGCAATGTTCTCACAAAAGTAACTGTGGCTCAGTGCTGTCGTAAGTACATACCAGGGAAAACATCAAATGCATTTCAAGATGAATCTACATTGCACAAAATTAGAAAAACTTGATCCAACACAAAGGCAACAGGTGAAAGCAAATCCCTGCAGGTACAAGTGACTCCAAACCCAGTTTATACCCAGGAGATGGTGCCCCATTACAGAAAGTTGGAAACACTTGAAAAGAAACCTGATTTATCATGTGTAAAAAAGCTAGAAAGACTTCATTTGCATAATACAAAGCATTAACAATTCTAGCCTTGTCTATGACAAGACTGTTAGCAGAGGCACCAGTGCAATTACATCCCAAGGGACTGCCAGTTGAATAGAGATGGGAATTGCAAGCAGACAGATTTTTATCACCATGGGAGATTTCATAAAAAAGGAAATCTTTCATTCAAGATCCAGAAACACTTCTGGCAGCTCCGTGGAGCTTATCAATTTGACACTAGAATCCTGGAGGTCATTCAACAAGAGATCAGTCTGATTATGCCACACGGGTCCTCAGGAAAAAAAAAAAAAGAGAGAAAATGAAAGGAAGGTAGAGGAGCACACACCAAAGTCATTGTTAAACTTCTATTGTGTAAAAGCTTTATGATACAATCTAATTACATGAACAAACACACAAAAGCTAAATAGTTGTCTACAGCAGATGCATAGCACCACAGAACACTGACTGATATTCAGAAAACCAAACCATTTAGGCAAGTTTACACAGTAAACAGTAATTAATCCATAGAACAGTCTAATACAGGATTTGGTAAAACCTGGTAACATAAACCAGCAAACAAAACAGTTAATCACAGACCTAAGTGCTTTTAGGGCTGTACTGTAACTGGTTGAAAAATAAGAGTGCCTGTAATACAGTGTTGTAGACCAGAACAAAACCAGATCTCTGCACAAGAAAAGCCACATCAGGTATAATCAAAATGAAGTAAAACAAAAATGTAAGACGCTGCATACATGGAATTTACAGATTACTATGACACTATTTTCTGAAAAATACCATACTGGTTATGCACTACAGGATGCCATTATGCATATGCAGAAAGAGTCGCAACTGAGATTTGACTCAAACTTCCTGACACAAATCTCAATTGTGACCCCTTAGTAAAAATTGACTATGGCCATTCTAATGCACTACCAAAAAAATTCCTGATAATTATACTTAAGCAATATCAGATTACGTGGTGATAACTTATATTACTTTAATTCTACTTCCTACCAGAGATATACTGTATCTACAAAAGAACAGTACCTCTGTCTTGAAGTTGCTGAGCCACAAATAACTAACTGCTAGGAAAACACTACTACATTTGCTCAGTTTCTTATCCTTTTCCTTCAGCATATTGTCCTGTGTTGGAGAGAACAAGAACTACGTGCAGTTCTTCGTATTCAGTGCAGCCATTTCTAAGAAAAAGAGGCCCAGAGATCGCATACAGAACAACCACTTTACCTTACGACTGCTCAGAAGAATGAATTTGAAAACTGTATTCCAAGGACATCACTCCCTGAAAATTCCAAAGGAAGAAGTTGCAGGTGGGCCACATGAAAAAGATTTTCTCCAAGGGTAAGAATTCTTAAAATTGCTTCTCTGTGTTTCAATCTACTTTCTTTCATTGGCCTATCTATTAACCACCATGCTCATCAGATGCTACTGCTTACAACGCAGCGCAGACCATTTTAATACCAAAACCAACCATGTAGCGGAACAATATGGCAAGAAAGGAACCACGACATTTGACTGTCTAGACACAATGTGGAGGTTCATACTAGAGCACCCTGGGCAACGTAATCTTGTAAAGACTCCAAACGTTAAGAGAATGAGAGGCGCTTTCAGCAGGTAAGGCTCCAAACACCACTTCCTTAAGTAGCTGTGTGCTCATTATGGGTGTCTCATACACGTAAATACTGAATTGCCTTTTGTACAGTACCAGCAGGAGGTGATAAAGGCTCCAAGTTAAAATGTCATTTGTTGAATATCCATGTTGTCTTTGCTATCACAGGCAGGAGATTTATCTAAAGCACACACAGTTGGTCACATTGTTTCTAATGAAGGGTGGGAATTTTTCCAACTTTAGTGGCAATAGAGATGAGCTAGTGCTTGTGAAGAAGTAAAAACATTCCCTCCTCCCCACTCCCAAAGCCCAGCTTTCCATTTAGGAACATGCTTTGAAATAGGTAAAGTTGTTTTGTGCATCTGTAAGATCATAAACCGGAATAAAATTTAATATTTATTAGAAGTTCTTCCAGTAACAGCATTCAACATCTTAACAAACCAAGCTGTGAAGTCTTAAAAAAAATCTAGGATTACAAAAAAAGTTAAAATAAGTTGTTCCTTATATTTAATACCAACAAGGGGGGATTTTCTATTTAAAAACAAATTTGTCATATAAACAGTATTATTTTAAGAAAATGTGATTAACATGATATGTTATTTTCAGAATGGATACACAGTGCATGAATACCAATCTGAATGGAGTAGGGGGGCAGAATACACTACTGCCTCGCTCAAAACAGGCTGTTGGAAGAAAGGGGAAGAGGAAGATCTTTCCAGTGAAATAACTTAGATACCACGCAGTGAACAAAAAACGCAAGAGTACAGAAGACATTACATGACACTCTCATTACAACACCCCCTCAAGTCTGGTTATACAGGAAATAAAGTTAGTAAAGTGCATCTTTAAAAGACTTGTCTAGTGAAATAGCTTTTCCAAATATAAAACACAACACAAGACGTGCAGTAACAGTGAAATCATAGTGTAAGTTTTTAAAAACTAACTTTTCATTCACTAAAGAAGAAAAGTTTTAACTGCAGTAGCGTTCACATTATTCTTCAATAGGATGCATCCTCGTGTGCTTTTGTTACTTGGCAAATCCATAGATATGGAGCATGGCAAAATTATGCAGTTTAAGCAAGTGCTTCTCGCAATGCAATACAATTCTTCAATGGCAGAACGGCCACATGCAGCACAACCATGTTAGATTTTGGGAAGCTTTGGTGCACTAACGACGGGATTGGTCTCCTGCAAATACCTTCTCCCTGCACTCTTATAGTCGTAGGTGCAGGTGTGAGCCTCTGCATAGCGGTGAGTTGCACAGAAGTTGTTTCCACATCTGAAGAATCAAGAATATTAAAAGTTACAAGCTTTTAGAAGCGTTTAACTTTCTGACATGCTGGGAGCCCTTTGACTTAATGATGTCTTGCTTACTTGACATAATTTCCTGGATTCTAATAATCTGACTGATCACATTAACTGATAATCAAAATGACATTTTTGTCACTTAATGCTGCAGTTTTGATCCAACAGCTCTTCAGCTGGGAAGTTCAGCCATGTAAGTACTCCTGGAATCAGCTAGCAAGGATCACAAACACATAAATTAAGAACGATGGGCTATGATCTACTTTATTTCTTTTTAAAGACCTTACACAACATCAGTAGGTAGAACTCAGAGGACAAAACCACAGAATTAAAATGACAGCATCAGGTCAAAGCCACAAAATGTGTTTCAATTAAAAAAAGCCACATCATTGTAACTGCTCAAATAGCTGTTCAGGTCAGCACAATTTCTGCCTGGCATAAACTCAAAATAGTTATTACAACTTTAGTCAGCTGTAAAGATGACAGATGGACAAACTACAGGGAACTTGCAGGGAACTTCCTATATGACTAAGTATGCATCTTTCCAGATTCAGTTGTGAATTCAATGAGTTAAGATTATGATTTTTCCCTCGATGGTTAAGAACAGCTAAGACAATTAACAGGAGAAAAGGATACTGTATGTTGTACCTAATCTGAAAAAGTGCTTGGAGACCAATATTAGCATCTTGTTGCCTGAAGCACTTAGTTGACTAAGTTGGTTCTTGACAGTAAATCGATGACATCATTCAAAAACAAAACATTCTTTAAGCAGATTGAGCATTACTTATCCACCTTAACGTCTCATACTATCAGAATGTATTGCTCTGTCTGGGTTCATAATAAACTCTGCAGCTGATCCTGAGGCTTGCATGCCTGGTAACAAATTTCCTTTGACCCACTTCCTTTGTTCCTTGGTTGACCTGGAACCAAAATTCCTTTGGTTCTCGGTTCTGTAATCACCAGTTCTCTCATATAACTGTATTCTCTATGTGATTGATGTTCTGTTCTAGTAACAGGTCACATAGTTGGAGATGAACAATTTTCCCCTCTTTTTCTGTGCTTCATTTTTATCCTTAAGCAAGCTGCTTAGTTACTTCTAGAAGAGTCTACATCTCTTTACTCACAAGAAAATTGTGCACCAGTCAAAAGCGTTTCAAAAATGAAGACTGAGGAGTCAGTAAGGAAGTAGCTCCTCACACTGAAACTCCCAACCACAACTGCCTGGTGGCAGGAGTCTTGTTCATTTCGCTGCTGACAGGCGTAAACTGACATCAGCTTCAAAACCAGCCCTCAGTGCAGCAGTTCCTAACCTCTGCTAGCTCATGGGAAATGACACCAAGAAAACAGTACCTTGGGGAAAACATGACTGAGAACTGAGACCAAGAGAGAAAGTGGTTGTTTTGGTTTTTTAAATCCCCATTGACCACCACCAAGCACCAAGTCTCAATATGTTGTCTGCAAGCCATGACCTAGGGGGACCAACACTCTAGCATTCTGCTTTCTATGTGCTCGAGATGCTCAAAGGTGACTGAAGTTTTACAAGAAATGGAACACATGTAAGAATTAAAAAGCTGTCAAACGAATTCATAAGAAGCAATCAAGCAGTGCAGACATGTTATAATCGGACCAAATCTGAAGAAGGTTTTCTTAAACTGTAGTAAAAAATGTTTTTCTTCAAGTTGTTAATGATATAATTATTGTTGATAAACTTTGCAGAGTATAAGTAACAGGCTCTCCCCGCACCAGTCTTCTGTATTACATGATCACAGAAAAAGCAATGACGACATTATCTCCTGATACCTTGTATTTCTTCATTTTCCTGGAAGAACATGCACCTCAACAGCAGAGCAGGTACAACATTTCTGAATTTTATTTCTTGGAGTTTTGCTGAACTGAGAATCGCAGACAATTCTTTCAACTTTTTTGAAATTTGTCTTTTGATTTGCTAGATTTAAGCAATATCATGCAGCACAGAAAATCTTTCAGTTAACCCAGCTATTGATCTTAAACAGCTGGTTATATACCAAGCCTACCTGCACTCGTAGCTGGTTGCCAATCCAGTTTTCTTGCCACAGAGAAAGCAATGTTTTGCAATTTTCTTTTTTGCTTGAATTGAGCCATTCACAGGTGGAAGATGTGTTGCTTCACCTGCTTTCGGAGGTAGAGAGACAGCAAAGAATTTTATTTATTCCTGATCACAATGTAGTTCAATGTTATCTTCTGAAATCCAGATTTATTTTGTATTTCTTAGGATACCGCAAGTGGGACCCTCAAGCCTAAACAGAGAGCAAAACCACAAAAGCCAAAACAGAGAACACGCCCCAAGCCTAGGAACACCTTTGGAAGAGGCAGCGCAATGCAGGACTTTGGTACTGTTTAAAATTTTTTTTAACATCTGTTAAAAATTCATATGAGCAAGTAGTAACAGAAAAAAAAAAATCAAACATTTCCTAATGCTATTCCCAAATGCAAAATGAAATGCATAATGCAATTGGGAAAGCACTGCACACAACAGCTCTCTGAAGAATCCATTGAACATCCAAGGACATAGCATCTAGCATATGCAGTAGCTAACAACTCAAGTTTGCCAAATAACTACAAGTAACATTTTAAAATCTTGCTAGCACACCATAATTGCAATAAAAGTGCATGGTTAGCTACGTAGTTTTATAAGACACTTTGTGGATGTTCCTTAGACTTAAGCACTTAAAAACTTATTTTATTCTTTTTATCTTCTAATTCTGGGCTGTTCCTTCATAACTGGAGAGCACATAAAGAAAAGTCATCTTTCATCATTCTGCAGAAGCACATTATTACCCATGCACGCTTACCATATGCTAGGGTACAGAAAACAAGCAACACATTCTCTCAAACACTTAAGTGCTTTTATCACTATATTATCAGGATGCCCCCCCCCAAAAAAGACCTAATGAGCTGAGAAGTGGTCTCTCTGAAGTGCACCATCAATCACAGCAGTCACTCCTCAGCTGAGATACTGTGGCTACATGCAATAGTCAACACTGGGTCATCACTACACACTGCAGTCCTATCTACCGATCAGCGCTGTCATCCCACTGCCATCTACTACAGAAACTTCCAGGCAATGTTTGTCGATGTCATTCATCATCTAATCATCTAAAAGCATACTATCCAGAAGCATCAATTAGTGCACCTTGAGAAAAAAACAGAGCTTGAAGGCATTCCTCACTGTGAACCATACCTAAACAGAAAAACAGTACACCTGTCCTCTAATTTACAGCCCCCACAGGAGTTATAACAGGAAGCAACTACACATGAAATCAAGGCCTCAGGTAACAAACTGAATCTGTCCTTTGGTCGGTTATACAAGTGATCATTACCAGTGGCCTTACTCCCCAAGGGCATGCATAATATAATGACACTGATTTTGTTTTTCCCATGTCTGAAACCTCCTGGAGAACACAATTTTGTTTGACAGAACACACCACAGGAGTCTATTCGTTACAGTTCTATCCAAAATGGAGTAGACAACAGAAAGGTGGGCTTCCCCATCACGCAGACCTGGCTCTTCCGCCAGGGATGGACTTGTTTATTAATGTTGACTGTCAATTCAAAGCTGCACCCCCAGTTGTGACAGGAAGGCACAATCTACTTTTTTTTTTTTTAAGCAACCTTTGTTCTTACATCATTACATCATCTTTCCTGAAGAGTTATCTTCTAACTCATTCTCTATACCTGGATCTTAAAAGTCCTGGAACACATGCTTCTCTCTCTTTTCCTAAGATTGTAACGAGAAAAGAGAAAGCCTGCAAACTGCAAGTCAAAGATATGAAGTAAAGTTGAGCATGCTGAGAATCTTTAGCAAATGCTTTAGCTCACTATCTACAGTAAGCCCTCTTGAAACTGCCTACGGACCTTAAGCATTTTCTTTGGGCTTTTGGTTCAGCTCTGGGAATTACCAGACCATCAGCACCTTAACCACCTCAAAGCAATGTTCTCACTGACTAGGATGATTTTTCTGTCACCAAAAGTCAAGTTCACAAGACCTAAAGCCAATAGTAATCTGCTGACTCTATAAAATGAGCCTAAAGAAAGGTTTTCAGAAGATATGGAAGCAAACCGTTGTGTTTAGCATTTTAACACACGTACAGCAGGGAAGGAATAAAAATCAAGATTCAGCAAGTACATTAGCTGTTCTTAAGCCTGCATTTGAACACACTCGGGACAATTATCTTCTCAGCTAAGTATTTTCTCACAGAAGAGGCCGGAGATATATCCCATGAATTCTTTTACCATCTTAAAGAGTGAATACAGCCTAGGTTCATGATCATTCTTCCATCCTTTTTTGAGTATATAGCCTGGTTGCTTCAGGCTAGAGACCAACTCATATGGATTAAGAGTGTTTAAAGATGCTCCTGTAGACAAATACATTCCTTCTGAGAGAATTCATCACATAAGAAATTCATATTTAGGCTAACAACATCCATTTTCAGTAGATGTCAAGCATTAAGCATGCTACAGTTACCTAGACTACATTAGAAAGAACAATGCTTGTCACAAAAACTAGGGGAAATCAGCATTATATCTAAGGTCTTTAGCATCCATGCTCTCCATGCTTTTCTTTTACTAAATTCTTTCTCTGATTTTAGCACACTCAGAAGTATTCATAGAACTAGCCTTTGGAAACTTCAGAGCAGAAAGTCGTATTTATGTCTAAAGATGACACGCAGAACTCAGTAAGTATTAATAAAAGCTAGGGAGGAGTCATAGTTTTACCTACCCAAGATCAGGATGACATTTGTATATTAAAGAACTGCTTAACTATTAAAGGTTATACTACACTACATAAATATAATACAGCAAGAACATTGAAAGATGTATACCTTACAAAGATATGATTCTTCCCCTCTAAATATGTGGCAAATCAGGAAAGAGTAAAGAGTCATCTTCAATTATTATTTAAATCACATTACTTACCTACTCTTTTCCCTACAGCTGCATTACTTCCATTCATTCCAAGCCCATGCGCAGACTAAAAAAAAAAAAAAAAAATTTCCACAAGGAAATTACTAGTAGATGGAAATTAAATGAAAGATTAGGCAGTCTGGTGTCAGCTTGCTTGAAAGCAATGTTGTATCAATGTACCTACAAAAACAGTCCAAGACGACTTTGTACAAAAAAACCTAAAATTCTACAATATAAAGCTTTACTCAGAATGACTTACTTGAATTTTTATGGTCTCCCCATATTTCACAACACACCAAAACAAAACATTGAAGATCTGAAGCTAGGAACATATGGTACCATTCACAGGGAAAACTTTGGAATAAGTGGCAATTAGTGAGCAGCAGGAGAAGTCAGACGACACTTCAAACAGTCATAATTCTATCATTACAATAACTAACAATTTTAGTTGTGAAAAACCAATACTTCTAGGACCCATTTAGATAAGCATACAGCTAAGATATCAAAAGGAATTTAGAAAATAAATCCCAGCTAGACTGAAACGACGTATGCCCCACACCATATCTGCATTCCCTGAAAAGACAGACACACAAAACAGTTTTCATAACGCCAATTCTGAAAAAGACAGGAAAAAATTTCTTTGGAAGTATTTGTACTCACTAGGATATATTCAGCAGCTTCATTTGGAGGTGCAGTTTTCCTAAAGCTTTCTTCCTGAAAATGCTGAAGGTTTGTAGGTAGTGCAATACCAGAAGTCCGAAACCTGCCTGTCCCACAGGAACTCTGTAAACTTTCCCTGTTTGTGCTTTGGGCCAGTGAAGCCAGAAATCCTAAGTTATTTACAGAACTCACAGGTTCTTTGGATGCCTTGTTAGCCACATCTGTGATGTCCCTAGCTTCTGCTTTAGCAATTGTGTCAGGTCTTTTGCCAAGTGAATCTAGTTTCAAGCTATGAAATCTATTAGTCCTAGAAAAAGACGAGTCTGCTATACTATGGACTTCCAAAGATCGGAGCGTGTCTGGAGAGGCTGGAGATCTCAAGTTACCAGCCTCAAAGCATTTGGGTTGTGTCTGTGGTTTCAGAGAACTATGATGTGTCACCTGTGGTGAATATCGGAGAGGTGACAAAAGCATACTTTTCCGAGGAGTTAATTCACGAGTACTGAGGAGTCCAGTCCCCATTGCTGCAGTGCTCAGCACTCTACTAATAGGCTTTCCATGCTGTTCTACAACCTTAGGTTCTTCATCTCCATCAGAGAGTTCAAGTTCTGGGTTCGCCTTTCCTATGTCATATATCTCACTACATTGTTCGGTGGTGTTTGCTTCTGTTAACAAAGCAAAAGTATCTGTTTCAGATAGAAGCTTTTCTTCTGTTCCATACAGTTCTACATTTGTTAGATTCGGATACAAAACAGAATCCTCCTCACTTGTTGAGGTCACATTTTCAGACACTTTTTCGAAATTTGCAGGCAGAGATGAAATAGGAGTCAGAATACTATTTGTAGGTACTTTTGCATTTTCTAGTTCGACACGAGATATTTTTGGTGGTAACCTGATGCTACTAACTGACTGAGACCAGGAATTGCTCTGCCAAGTGTCATCTTCCTTAAGAAAGTCATTAGTTGTGGATGGTATTGTTCTACCAGCAGTGGCCAAAGAAGCTAATGCTGAAAGTGCATTTTGGGAAGATTCTGAAGGGTATGAATTCCCAGGAGGAGGTAGGCAGGACTGTCCAATATGGGGGAGCACTCTTAAAAACCGGTGACGAGCAGCAGCCGCCGAGCTACTAGATGGTCGAGGAGCTGTCGGAGGACGAGGTTTCACCTTGATGGTTTTTTTAGGCTATTAAAAAAACAAAAAAGACAAAACCAAAACCAACAACAGTTAGTATTTGAATTATGGATGCAGACACCTGGCTGAGATCATATTCCAAGGAATTCTGACAGCAAAACACCATAACATCATTCACTCTACTTCCTCATCTGTTGCTAACTACCAAGACTGCACACCAACATCAGAATATTAAGATCAAAGATTATAATCAGAAAAGGCCATAGGTCAGAGAAATAAGAAAAGGGAAGCCAGAACATCAAAGTTACCCAGAACAGCATCAAATCTCAGACAAGACAAAAAACAAACAAAAAAAAATTTACACCTAGGGAACCAAGACAGACAAATAGTTTTACTGATCCAGATCTCATGAACACCAGCCTAATGTTTCATTTGCTAAGCAACCTCATTCCCATATTTAAATCTATAGGCCTTTTAGTTATAGTATTTCTAATTCAATTTAAGAATTAAGTTTCATTTAAGAGCAACTCCAGAAGTTCCATTTAAGTTAAATGTTGTTTTCTACCAGAGGAGTGCTGCAAAACAACATTACTTAAGGCATCAGAAGAAAAACAACAAAAAAAAAAAATATTTAAAAAAAAAAAAAAAAAAAAAAAAAAAAAAAAAAAAAAAAAAAACAACACAGCACAAATACATCCAGGAACAGAAGTGAATTCTTTGAATACAAACAGGAAGATCCAAGGGAAGCCAATGCCCCAGGGCAGAAGAACATTTACATAGTACCATTCTTCTTTCTTAAACAACAGATAAAAAATCATATACCCTTTATTATTCCACTTTCCCAAAGTATCTGATGTGCTTTTTAGAAAAGTCAGTACTGGGAAAGCGCAAGCAATTTGATGATGGAAGAACTGAAATTTACCTTTTTACTTAGATTCATGTTCTCCATCTTCGCCTTGAGCAGTTTCATTTTATTCATAGTAATTGAATTCTCAATAATCTGTTGGCCAGAAGGTGATGACTCCGTCTCATCTTCATCATCAGCATATAAGTTATAAACTGAACCACCACTGAAAACAATAAAAGAAAGTTTGTTTTCATCCTGTAATCAATTTAATTGTTTTCAATGTAGAGTATTCTCATAACTAGAAAGTCAAATCCGTAGCTGATCTGTTGACAAAGCATTATGTAAAACTGTATGCAAAGACATTTCAAATCCATTAATTTTAGGACATAAGCATTCCTTATTAGAGTGCTCACACACACATGATGACGCTGAAACCAGAACACAGTCCCACTTCTGGGAAGTTGTTATACCATATACAGTTGGTTCACACTCACTATATATTTTCCCCACAGAGGGGATATCCAGTTCCACAAGTGTCTCCTGAAGGTATGGCCAAAGCTGTTAACAGTGTGACTCAGACAACAAGCTGATCAGTTTTCCAATTAACCAGACACTGGCATGGAAGGAAAGTCCAAATTTCTATCCATCCTGAGGGGTGTTCTCACCATAAATGGAAATGGAGGGGTCACCCATGTGGATGTGATATTCTATTTCTCCTTTTCAAAATAAAAAAAAAAAAATAAAAAAGGATCAGTTTAGGTTTCTAAAGAGTCTCACATTTGGAAAAAAATACACAGATTAGAACTGTTAGACCCAAGACAAAATATTTTAATTCAGTAGTCACTAGAAATTCACATTGTATTTTTCCAATCTGTATTCTAACAGAATACAAAATCTAAATGTTTTAAAATCAGTATCTAACTTTTTTTTTTTTTTTTTAGGAAGCATTAGTCACTAACACATATCCAACACTTGACAGAGAAAGAGAAAGGAAAGAACCATTAGGAGTGTCCATTCGTTACAAATCGATGCATTTTCAACACTGTATAAAGTAGTTTTTAAAGAGTGTTCTAATTCTTTCATTAGGCTGTCAACATCTAGAAACTGTGACAATCAGGTGATTTCCCTCGTGTTCACAAAAACGTCTTATTAGATATAACAAAAGTTTCTTCTCTCCAAAAGAGACCAAGGAAGAACTAAAAGTCATGGGAAAGTCAGTACCAAAACCTGAATTTTCACTAGTTAAAGCTGGCATTTTACCTGATTCTTGGAAACATTCTGTTGGCTATAGTCAAGAGCCAGTGTTTTTGTACTGACTCTCCCAATCCTTTTCCTAAAATGTAGCAAAATTCAGAAAGCAACACAGCTGGGAGACAGAGATTTTTAAGAGCACAATGGCAGCAAATTCAAAACAAGTCAGTAGAATAGTCCAGTCATTTCTTACCAGACACTGAACAGCTCTGTGTGGGGACAGTCAGCACACACTTTACGTACCTCTCCTGGTAAAGATCCAACACTACAGAATCATCTCAGAATTTTAAAACTGCAAAGATTTAAGTCATCAACTCAAAATCATTCTTTGAACTCCTCTTCCTTCAAGATAAGGATAGAAAGAGGAGGGATGTAACAGCCTTACGCTTCCTTCTCCCCTGCCACGTAAAAAGAATTGCTACTCTTTTTCTTGTATTTCCTGGCTAAATAGGAGATAAAAATACCCAAAGAAGGACTAATAAAGGAGGTTTTGCTTTAATGTGAATGTAAAGCTGTAGAAGTGGGACAGGGAGCTTTGTTCTTCATGATACCTTGTAGCCCATTTTTCAATTGAGTTTGTCCATAGGTGTCAACTTTCCCAAGTTCTTCCTTATAAAATGTGTGATTCAGAGATGATCAGTGTATCATTAAAACACATTTTTCTTACCGCCAGTGCTCTTCCACACCTTCAGGTATTTTCTTTGAATCCAGAGACAATCACTGTATGTACATACACTTTGTCACGTTTTAACCATTAACTTAACTGCAGATAACCTAAAAAAACCGCTCCATTGCTAAATTGCAGTCACTGAGTTTTGCAAATGTGAGAGCTGACATTGCTTTCACTTTGTTAACAGTAAATACTAGTTAACTAGAACATTGCAAGCCTTAGTCTTGGAGAAAATGCAGCTAGTCCCTAGAACAGTACAACTCCTTTTCTTACAATTGTCCAAATACTGAGTACTTCAGGGGATTAAATGAATCTACCCAAAAGCTACAGTATAAAGACAATCTAATATTTTTTCAACAGATGTAATCAATTTTTATAGCTTCAGGAAAAAAAACAGACTAGCAGTCTGTTTACTGTAACATAGTAGCTTAAGTGACAGCCTCACTCCTTTGATGATATTAGTACTTCGATTCTGAAGTTTGGTGCTCCAACATTAGCTAAACTGAGGTTATGTCCAAAGGCCAACTCTATTAGTAATTACTTCAATAATTAAAAACAGTGGATAAAAAAAACCATTCATCTGAAACTTAAGGCAAACTCCATCAGTTTGCACTGCTAATCAGTTACCTTCCTAACTACTCATTTGGTCAAAGCCAAATCCATATTGAAAAGATGATATACTCTGTGGACAGGGAAATGTTCATAATACTAAACAAATACATTGAACTGTAAAAGAATTTTTAAAATCTTAATTTTTTTAGTTATTGGAAGTTTTAAAATATCCTTATCGCCAAATTGACTCTCCTGTGTAAAATTCCCTTTGAGAAAAGGCTGGAATATCGATAATTGCCTCAAATACAAGGTCAGCATTATCTCACATTACTGACACACAGAGATAGACAACAGTCAGCATGACCACTGACCACAAACTCCTACTGTATAGCGAGGTCATGGGGATGCCGTATAAAGATTAAAACCAACTTTACCTGAAAGATTCAGATAAGGGGGTTAAAGTGCCATCTCCTCTGTCTACCACCCGGAAGAAATTCAATTGATCTCCTTCTCGATATACCAAGAAGGTAACTTGTTTGTTAGATGGTCCTTTCTCCCAGATCTCATCTCTGATGGGGTCCATGTATTCAGCTATTTCCCTTATGGGGTCTTCTACAGGAACTATAAAGAGAAAAAACAGAATAAAACCAAATTATTCCAGCTTCCAGCAAACCCCTCAGATTTTCAGACTATGCCTAAAGACAACTATAGTTATGATACAGAAGTGTTTCCAACAGGTCTGTCCTCTAGAAGACAAAGATCCAACTTGAAATAGTCTATTTCAAACATTGTCTGTTCTGCAAGTGGCAAGTTGTAGATTCAAGTGAGATGCTTCAATATGCCAGATTTACAACTCTGCATTTCAGTGAGTTCTTCCTTACTAAGCAAAGACTAAGAAACAACAAAAAGTCTTTGGAAATCAACTAGTTTAGATGCTAACTATTATAGGCCCCCTTCTTAAATAACCCATCCTCTGAAAACCTCTGTTCAGTTAACCATAATTTAAAATCCATTCCAGAGGTACTCTGAACTGTTCTACTCTTAGATTTCCTGAACAACTGGCCCAGTAAGATCATCACATTACGCCTCTCCCTTATAGCCAAAACTGGAAGGAGAAATACTTTCCATATTGCTGATTATAGAACACACCCCTAAGTGTCTCTCTTAAGCAGTACTGTGGATAAACAGGAGATGGGAAGCATGACAAAAATACTTGAAGACTTCCAGTTCATTAAGCATAAGGTACGCTTATAGTTGTATAACCAAAAGGTATCAAGTTAAGAATCAGTAACTGGGCCCAAAATAAAATTACTAGAATAACTTTTTTTTAAACAAAACAAAACCAAAACCAGCCTCAATTTGGGTAATTCTCTCACTGCAGAATCAGAAAGAATGTAGTTTAGCTCAATTACTTAATTTTACATGGTAAAAAATTATTCCCTAGCTGTGTTTGCTACATTAAGTCAACAGATCCTTGTACTCTTATTAAGAGCACTCGAGACTCCTAACAGGAGATTTTTCAGGAAGAACAGTTCAACATTTACAGAAAACTTTTCATAGCTGGAATCACCCAAGAGTCAACTGCTGACGGATGACAGTTCTCTTAGGGTACTAAGTTCTCTTGAAACAAAGACTAAAATAATTCTCCTACAGTAATGCAACTTAAAATGTTATTTCAGTTAAGTTTACAATTTAAATACACCTTGTTTTACAAGAAGCATCTCTGGTAAATTATACTTAGAACAGTATTACAACTGAGGCTTTGCTACAATTAAGCACTAAAATGTTAGGCATAATGTTTTTATTGCCTTTGAGAGCTTAATTCAGTGTACAATTGGAATTCCCAACATAAAAGATATGCTGTTTTCCAAGCAAAAATTATCAAAGGGATTTCTCCACTTTCAGCTTTCATTCATGCCCATTTCTTACTAAATAATGACATTATAGGGACAATTTCCCCCTGCCAGCCCACAGGTGACCAATTGCTGACTTTGACTTGACGATGCTAGATGTACAAAGGTACTTCTTAATATAAGGGCAAACAAAGTGAAAGAGGTGGTGCATTTGTTACACTAAGGAAAAAAAGAGGGATATTTTCACCAAGTAGTTTCCAATTAATTGGAAACTGAATTCTGCCTGCTTGTCTGAAATACTTAGTTAAGACAAGCTGTTTACAGTTTTAAGATGCTAAGTGAGAACCATCAGCTTTAAACCAAGTTAATACCTACCTCTTCTAGTGTTAATAGGTCCACCTCGCATAGCCAGAACTAACTTCAGAGTGCAGCCTTCTGAAATGCTGTAAATAATAATAAATGAATTTTTGTAGCATTCTCTACTATCTACGCTAACAATCATTTAGAAATATTCATGGCAATTTTATTCTATACTTACTTATAATCATTCAAACAATAGTCATCCTTCAGCTCTATATTACTCCAAATTAAGTGCTGCTGAGAGACAGGAATACCTAATGGGAGGAAAAAAAGATTAAAATTGATGTACGATGCAAGAGTTTTTGGGGAGTTCCACTTTTTAAAGAACGCAGGGGTACGGAGATTAGAGATAAGAAAGAGGATCCCAGGAGAAAGAAGCAAGGAGGACAAGGACAGACATTTGAGCAGCCCTCAGTCCTGATGTCCAACCTTCTGAATTAAGAAGGAAGGTAGTGTTGTCAGCAGGCTGGTGCTCGCACATGGAGCTCAGTCTCCCGGCTCAAGAGGTCTGTGGAAGCATTCGGTTGCTTCAATCTTACTGAATATTTGCTCTTTTCCAGTCATCGGTTGAGGGAGGGCTGAGTTTTTTTCCCCCCCTTCTTATCTGTACCTTAGAGCTTTCTGCCTACTGACAGGAAAAACAGGGCAAAACTAACTACAGAGCTGCTGAATAATTTATCACAGATAAATTCTGTGATATTCTGTGTTAGTCACAGTAAAGACAAGGTTGCAGTAAAGTAACTGCCGACAGCTCTGTTACAGCAGTAACAACTATAAACCGGTCTTTGTTACAACTTGACTTGGAAGCCAGAAGTTCACTGGTACAATACACTAAAATTTCACGCTACAAACTTCTACTTTCTTTAGGTGTTCTTTTAGGCCATCAGACTGTTTTATATGATTACTTTTATCCAGTAATATTCATTCTCGACTCAAGTTCTGGGATAGATCTGGCATCATGCTTTTTGTTAAAAGGAATAAGGAACAAATATTTGGCATGCTTACTTAACAGTCAGCAGCCTGCATGACGATCAACCTTGTTTCTTTTTGCCTGCACAGTCAACTCATTTAGATATAGACATAAGACACATTAAGGGGAATAAGCATAAAGCTGGTACAACCTGTGTGAAGACTCACACATTTTTATTAGAATGCTGCGACTTTGCCAATTTCAGATAGAGTACAAATCAGGACAGTTACGGAAGGATGAGACATCTCTGACCACCAAAATACATTAAGGCTATGGGGAAGATGAACAGCTTTCTCTTCTGCCTTTGGAAAAAAATTCTTCCCTTAAGCATCAAAAGGAAGTACTTCTGATCAATTTGCCTAGTGAACTCCAGGTATTTAAGATTTCACTGTGCATTCCTGAAAAAAGGGAATTAAAATGAAATCTACAGAGGTCAAGAACTACTTGTTCAAAAAGGTCTAAACACTACTCCTTAGACTAATGAAGCAAAAACTATAATGTAACCTCTTGAAAAATATTTAAAGTAACGTTATCACATACTTTCAATCTTGGTCACTTTGGTGTCAGAATGTGCCATTTGCTGCTGATTTACCTGCTCAGCTACTTAATAGGAGATCTAAGTAGCCATACAACACAGACTTCTTAGAATACCTCTGGGGAGAGAGGAATGCAAAGATCAGAGTCTTCCAGTTGTTTTGCCAAAACCACTCAGCTTCCCAAGGCTGCTGAGAGTGCTCAGCAAGCTGGGGCAAAAAGTCAGCTAAACAGCCCCTTCCTAAGCTGCAGAAAGGGCATGAAGCCACCAACACCCATCACCAGCAAGGAAGAAAAGGGGACCAAGTGGAAGCAGATTCAACAGGCGAGTAGGACACATGCTAAGTGGACACTCATGCAGAAGATTGGTTGCATTTTGGTGGAACTATCATCGTTAGAAGTTTTAGAGAAGATTACAACTTGCTTCTCTCACTACAGCTAGCATTTTCTTTTTATGAATGACAAACAACTTTACTGCACTTGGAAGATAGGCAGAACGAGTCCTTTATCATCTGAAGTACACAAGACATTTATGAGGGAAATCTGTTCACATAGCTGGCTAACATAATAGCTATTACCCTGCCAGCTATTTAATAACTGGCTATTGGTTAAGCTTCAAGTCTGCAGCATAAGCAAAACAAGAATGAGCTGGCAAGAGCCAGCAAGTCTGCAGTGAAGTTCTTTTCTTTGTTGTTTTGCAGTCTTCTGATTACAAACAGTCATTAAGGTCTGCATTTGTTATGGTTTCAGCAGCCTCCAAGGAGCAATTTCCAATTACTCTGATAAACTGAGAGAGCATTTGTTAAAAAGGCTGGCATGCAACTGGCAGTGCTGCTGTGAAGCATGTTTTTGTTCCTCTAACAATGACAATGTATTTTTGATGAAATGAACAGATGAAAACACTATACTCTGGTATAATGGGAAACAGATGAGCCTTTATTATTAATTCCCTTTTATGCTGCTTTCTAAGAATTCTGTATTTACACACAAATTAAATGCTATGTGCTTCATAGGTTTATGTACAAGAAAACAGGCATCAGCTGTCCATTTTCTGGATTATAGCGAACCTTTCTTGAAGAGACATTTGCACATGGGATCAGAACACAGAACTGGCAACAACAATGAGAATGGCAAGATGCTCACCTACTGTCCCCTCCTGCCCTGAGCTGGTACTGAGAAGACCAGAAAAACAGGGCAATAAGCTAAAGTTCAGTGCACAAAAGCAAGTGGGTGGGCCAGGTGATGCTGTAGGAAGACAAATTTCTTCACAAACACATCTGTAGCCATTTCAATAGACAAGGTGACCTACTAAAATGTTGACAAGGGGGGCACGGATGAGGGAAGGAGGGATTTGATGCTCTCTCCCAATCAGCCTATCAGCCACACCCTTACTCTTCTTTCTAGCACAACAAGTAGGCTCAAAGTGACGCGGTTTGACCTTGAAAGAGCCTTATAGATTTCAGGGCAACGTCGATTTTACGTTGTAGGGAGAACACTGCTATGTTTAAGAACACAAATATTTCAAACTCAAAGTTCAAATGGAATGTACTTGATCTTCCATCCAACGTTGAAATTGCTGCAGTTTTTTAAACATTTACTTTTTGTTCCTGCTTACAGAGGCGCTGGGGTGACAGCCTTCATTTTGCCCCTCAAACCACCTGCACTATGGAAGAGCTGCAAAGATTCACAACAACTTACAGCACCAGGTGATGTTTTCATAACTGTCATAATCACCAGCTTACACTTGCATGATAGTAACCTACAGTATCGTACGTATTTTCATGCATCATCTACAATTCTTTCACAGATCCAGGAATTAATCACTACTAAGAGGGCACTGTCTGAATGTTCCTTCTGTAAAATTAAATGTCATAAGTTGCGTTTCTGAACAGACAATACTACTAAACCTTGTCCAGCCCAGCAGATACAAAGGCTTGTACAATGGAGCAAGCAAGAAGAGATCAATTGAGGGAGTAGCCAGTGTTCCTCATTGAAAATAAATGCCATTTCCTCTTCCAGTGAAATCCTGCTATTTTTAAGCACCATTCACGTGTTAAACCTCAGTCTTTCACATCACCTTGAAACTTCGGTTCTCCTACTCATGATCATAACACATGGTCCAGCTTTAAAATCTAAATATCTACATGTAAAGCAAAGGGACAACACCATGCACTGCTGCTGGCTGAGAATATTCTTCCTTACTGAAAGCTGGTTTTATTTTTGTTTGTTTTTCAAAACATACAATAGTAGCCTCAAATACAACATAAAGTTGATCTGGTATTGTGTCTGTCCTCTTCACACTTGCATACATAACCAATCGGTTTCCTCTGCCCCCTCCCTAAACTGTATGACTAGGAAGTTACAGATCTTTCAACATGATCTTTTACAACATCAACCAGAATTCCTAACAAGCAATATTATAACTTTAGTACTGAGGTCTTTGTATAACGAGTTATGACACTTTAAGCTAAGCACAACCAGCCTACAGTAACAAGCAATAGAAACAATTCAATGCGTCAAGTTACAGTCCCATATTCTGTACCACAAGAAATTAAAATTTCTCACATTTTCCATGGTCTCTTCAATCATCCTCTAAAGCCTTTTCCTTCAACTGTAATTTCTAAATGGTCTGTCTTCTCCTGTACTGTGTTGCTATACTCCCTTCCAATTTACTCTTAGCACTGGATCAGGTATCTGCTCACACCTTTGGTACCATTATAATCAACCACAGAAGTAAATAACTCCTTTTCTTGTTTCACCTCTAGCCACCAGGAGCTCCTCAACATGTTTCCTGGCTCAGGTTTAATGATGGCCCCACCCACAGGAAACAAAAGGATGTCCACACAGCTGCACTAATGCATCTACACTAACACAGACCCCTAGTCACCTGCACAGTGGAGCTTCTAGTATGTGGCCTCGCTATTAGAAGTCACCCTTGCTGTCGCAGTGCTTGTGCTCCAGTTCATTAGCATAGATTTCCATAAAGGGAGAAGAGTATCCTCAATTCAAGCCTAAAGCATCACATTACATCTCCCAAGGGGTGGGTTCGATGCAGACAGAAGCATGAAAAACACAGACAGGTATACAGGGGAAAGAAGCTCCCTTGTTGTGAAATTAGCAGCCCCTGTGCTGTCAGCTTATGCAGTTCTGTAAGGCCTACACAGTGGGAGCATGCGAAGATACAAAGTAGCAGATGTATACTGAGGTATTTCAAATCATGTTCTTCATATGAGATAAGAAATGGGTCAGAAAGCTGACCCACCGCAGGTTTTCCCCTTTCACTAGCACCAGGTCAGCCCTTGTAAATTAATATCGCTTTGCAAGACACACGCAAAGTTCATCGCATTAACAACAAAGCAGCCCTGAGTCAGGCCCCCATCAGCCGCCAATGAGAAGCCTCCAGCTGTGTTTGTGGTGGCCTGCACAGCAGTTACTCTTGTGACTGTGGTACCACCAGAATCCAACAAGCCCAAGAGGCAGCAGCCACAGCACCAGTCTGAAGCACGCTCAGAGCTGCAGGACTGATGCTTTCAGTCTCCTCACTGGTTAATGGGCAACTTCCGTGTCAGATAACGCCTCAAACACCACAAAGATCACCTCCCATATAATATTAAGACAATGATTTGCCACAGATTTATGCGCTATCTTACTAAAGATACACGCACAAAAAAGAAAAATACCCATTCCAGTGAAGCCTAAGGTACGAACTGATAGCAGAACAAAAGAAAAACCAACTCCATTTAAGCTTTAGCTACAAACTGAGCACCAAGCTGACACATGTTAGCGAACAAGACACCTGTGAAACAAGACTTCCTCTGAAGCAACCAAGTTTAAGGTGAAACAATAGAGAACGGTACCTTCCAGCCTTTGGATCTTTGCTTTCACAGAAATCACTGTTTCAAAGGGTGACACACGCAGCTCGAAGCAGGTTCCCGTCAGCGTTTCAATGAAGAGCTCCATGGTTTCGTAGAAGGGCAGTTTGTAGTGAAACGGTCCCATGTTATCCTCATTGAAGAAAGGAGGCTCCTTCTTGCTGGCCATGACAAAGGCGTCACAGCTCCGCAGGAGGACCCGCCGGGGAGCGGCGCTCCGCTTCCAGCACACTCAGCTCTGCGGGCAGCCGCGCTGCATCGCTGCTCATGTTGGGATGGGTCACCTACAAAGCAAGCAAGCGCAGGGCTGAGCACGGCCGTTCCCGTTTATTCTAGAGGAGATACAAAGCAGCCGCCGAGAGCCGGCAGATCAGCACCGCGCATCGAGGAGGGCCAGCAACGCGGCAGCTCTGGGGGTCAGCACCCCAGGCCGCCTGCTGCCTCCTCGGGGGCTGATCCCCCCAGCGCCGGGCCCACCCGTGGCACCGCCCGCCGGGGGGCTGCAGCCCGCAGCCCGGCACCGCGACGCGGAGCCGCGCACCC
>WBMW01004150.1:0-23586 GCA_013396635.1 Penelope pileata | reverse complement strand
CCTTCATCAACCCTATTCTTGAACTTACATTGACCCTATTCTTGAACCTACATTGGCCCTGTTCTTGAACCTTCATCAACCCTATTCTTGAACCTTCATCAACTCTACTACTGAACCCACATCAACCCTATTATTGAACCTTCATGAACTCTATTATTGAACCTTCATCAACCCTACTACTGAACCTTCATCAACCCCATTATTGAACCCACATCGACCCCATCCTGCTCCTCTCCTTCCCTCCCAGGTCCCTGCTATGAGGCCGCCACCATTTATGGCCCATTTGGGCGCTTTCGGGTGCAGCGAGGTCACGTCGGCACCGCTGTGTGTTTGCTCGAGGCCGTGCTGTTTGCTCTGTGCTTTTGGGTGGAAGAAATCTGGGGCAGCAGGTTCATCCCCCGCCGCTCTGAGCTCCCGACAACAGAGGGAGCACGACGCAGCGTCTGGCACCATCCCATGTATTTTTAACTCCATTTTCAGTGGGCATAAATACATGACCTAGGAATTTTCAAATGGGATGCACAGAGTTGCAATCAGATATTCAACTCGAAGGGAAATTTGATCATGGCTCTCCACTGGACTTTTACAGCATCCCTCCATCCATAATCACATCTCATTTACGACGTCGCTTTTTGTCTTTGGCAGTACGTATATTTGTGAATCATTTTCAAGGATGAAGCCCAGGAGTGTAAAATTTCATCAAAAATCTCTTACAAACACCTTGAGAACTCACTGAGAATTGCAACCACTTCCATGGAACCAGACTGATGCTTTAGTTTCACAAAAGCAAGGCCCGATATCCCACTAGTTTTATGTTTTTCTTGCTCTTTTTTACGTTTCAATAAAACATATTAAAAAATAAGTGTTGTTAGTTATATATATTGACTGTATATTTTATATGCAGCCTCAAGACAATTCCTCTCCACTCAGTACAGCCCAGGGAAGCCAACAGGTTGGGCACCCATGTGGGTGATGGCCATCATCATCAGCCAAGAGTTGAACCCAACGGCGATGAGCAAAGCTTCTCCCATTATTTAGGGATTGGGGGGCACCCACAGGCAACTTGGGCTCCAATATTATCTCTAAAAAGACCTGAACAGCCTCACAAGGTTAGAAAACCAACAGCAAGATGCAGCAAGCTCTTGGGGGCAGCAACCACCCACCCCTGCACCCAATGGCTCGTTAACGTTCCCGATGACCAAAGCACATCATCCTATAAATAGCAGTGCCCCTTCGTCAAGATGCCATTAGCCCCAGAACCAGTAATTAGCAAAACAACCGCGCGTTATCTGATGGAAGGAGCCTTCCTGCAGCGTCGGGTGGAATCTGGAAGGAGAGGGGGGCGAAGGCAGCGGGGCTGCAAGGAGCACTTTGCCGACAGCGTTTTTCCGACAGCATTTTTGAGCATTTTCAAACTTGCACAACGACCTCAGAGGGGACTTAGAGATCTTGGAGGCACGGGAATGAGTGGCTGAGGCTGAAAGGTCGCTCCCATGGCCACAGTACAGTCAGCGCTGCAGGGGACAGCCTGGGACAAAACTGGGAATTTGCCATCTCCCATCCCAGTTACGATGATCGTTAAGCCCCTCCCACCCCAAGCCATTCTATGGTTCTATGATCTTTAAGGCCCTCTTCAATCCAAGCCATACTATGGTTCTATGATCTTTAAGGGCCTTTCCAACCCAACAATTCCATGGTTCTATGATCTTTAAGGACCCTTCCAACCCAACAATGGTTCTATGATGTTTAAGGGCCCTTCCAACCCAGCCCATTCTATGGTTCAATGATCTTGAAGGACCCTTCCAACCCAACAATGGTTCTATGATATTTAACAACCCTTCCAACCCAATCCATTCTATGGCTTTATGACCTTTGAGGACCCTTCCAACCCAACCCATTCTATGGTTCAATGATCTTTAAGGACCTTTCCAGCCCAACAATCCCATGGCTCTATGATCTTCCAGGACCCTTCCAACCCAACCATTCTGTAGTTCTATGACCCGGCTGCACAGCGGGGAGAGGAGAAAGGCAGCGACGTGGTGGTCACCTCCCAGCTTTGCAGCAACACCTTCAGACCACGCAGGCAGAGAGCAGCCAAGGGGAAACGCGTGCACGCGCTGCAATCACTGATTACAGAGCCGATAAAAGCCGGGGAAAAGAGGGCAGAGAGGCCAAGAGAGGTGAATTACCCACGGTAACACATGCCTGGAGGTCCCTGGTGGGACGGGCACCGAGCGGATGGCAGACAGCAATTTTGTGGGACAGAAGGGATGACCTCAGCATTGTTTGTGCCACCCGAAGGGAAACGGCTCCCAAAAACGTTCCCAAACGCCGCGGCTTTCGCCTCCGCCGATGGCCCGATGCTGTCCCGTCAGCTTGCCCTGAGCTTTACCCCGTGCAGATAAGATGGGTGGAAAACCACAACTATTTGCTAACGCTGCCTGCAGACTGCAGCTGCGGAGCAGCCCCCAGCCCTGACCCCACGCGCTCCGGGCTCAGCGTGTTCCTACGGCTGCTCCTCGTCCCCTCCGTGGTCCCTCGTGGGGACAGTGGCTGTCCTCATCTCCCCAGGGAGGGAGAGCAGGATTAGGGATTTTGCTCTGCGTGGTTTCCAGCACACACAACGCCTTCACCTCCTGAGAGCCCAGCACCGCAGGTGCCGTCCCTGCAAACGGGGACGATGCTAAATGCCATCAGACTTCAGGTCTGAGCACCCCAGGACACGGGGAGGAGATGGGACTGCCTGCACCAGCCCTCAAATTAACACAAGCACTGAGCGTGTCTGCATCTGCCCTCCTCCTCTTTATCCCATCGCTCTCAGTTCTGCTTTGGAAGCGATTCTGCAGAGCTCATCCCTCCCCACGGCACTGCTCGCTGCCAGCACCCGCAGCCCAGGGAAGTCCAAAGATCCCCGACGCCACCTAAAAATAACAGCAGCACACCTTGTTCCCATTCATGGAACCAGCAGCCAGGGCTGGACGAGGGCTATTTTTAGGCTCCTTCGTTAGGTTTCATTAATTCAGTAACCGTTTGCTGAGGGGTCGCTTACAAGTTAACTCCGAGCAGAGCAGGCGGATCCCCGGGGCCCGGCGTGTTGCTGAAGTTGCTGACCCTTCCCAGGTAATTAACTGGCACAAATCAACACGTTGCCCTCGTTAGCAGCGGCTGCGCCAAACGAGCTGCAGCAACCCCAGCTCGCAGGCGGGCAGCCCCATATTCTGGGGCATTTCAGTGCTCTCTTTTTTAATAAGCACAGTGGGTGTTCGCCCTCTGGGTGCTGTGATTGTGAGATAACAGGGGTAATACAAGCACCCTGTCGGAGAGGAGGGGTCTCTGGGATCACCACCAGGCTCCCAGAGCTGCTTTGGGAAGCAGAAGGTGCTGCTCCAGCCCAGAAATCAGATGTACCAACAAATGCCAAAGCAGCACGATGCCAAAACGATGCTTTGTGCTTTCCAGCTGCTCAGTCAACTACGGAGACCAGGACTGGCTCTTTGCTCCTACCCAAGCATGAAACCAAGGGAAAAAAACACTATTTCTGCAGGGAAAAACAGGCTGCAGACCCTGCTCCCCCATCTTCTGCTCACAAAGAGAAGGGTTCACCCCATGCATTCCCCACTCTTTGCTTTTCTACCTCTCTACAGGGCACAGCTTGGAAGATTCAGGGCCCTCCTCTTCCTCAGGGATCTCTTTGATCTCGGGGACACCTGGAAATTCGGGCATTTTTTCCCTGCAAGCTGTGCTTTGCTGGAGGAGGACTCGGCCCCGTGACGTCGGGCTCTGTTTGTTCTCAGCACCAATTCCATTTTCCGAGCCGGCCCCAAATTTTCAAGCCCATCAATCACGGGACACCGTGTCCTGTTTGCAGAGTCTCCTAGCAGAGGGCTGTTATTTTGGTTTGAGTGCTCCACGAGCTCCATCCTGAAGACTTGGGACGCATGCGTGCGTAGGAGGAAGCGTGCCGAGCAGCTTTTATTTTTAAAAGCTGCTTATCTATAAATACAGTTGAAGAAAATAAATATTTGGCCAACGTTAGGCTGTTTGGATTGGGTTAAAAACTACTTTACTTCCCTCTGCTATTTGCTTAAGTCTGTGCTGTGCACGTGGCGCAGAGCTGCAAAAACGAGAGCCCAAAATAAAGATACCCCAGAGCAAAAGGTGAGCTGACTGCAGCTTCCCACTGTGCAGCCACCAGGGCTGGGGAGGACGAGGGTTTGGCATGGGCAGGACTGAGTTAATCAGCAATTGCCCCGGATGCGCTCTGGCATCCAGCATGGCTCCAAGGTGACAGCTCCCCAGGTCGTTAACGGCCTCAATCATTAAGTGAGCTCCTCGCAATCATTACCCACCGTGTCCCTGCCCTTTGCATCCTCTTCAGATGGCTCCTTATAAAGGTTTTAGAATCACAGAGTCATTCAGGTTGGAAAAGAGCTCGAGGATCATCCAGTCCAGCTGTCCCCCTGCCACCAGTATTGCCCACCAACCCATGTCCCCAGTGCCACATCTCCACGAGTCTTGAACACCTCCAGGGACCTCCAACCCAAACCATTCCATGGTTCTATGATCTTGAAGGACCTTTCCAACCCAAACTATTCCATGGTTCTATGATCTTGAAGGACCTTTCCAACCCAAACTACTCCATGGTTCTACGATTTTGAAGGACCTTTCCAACCCAAACCACTCCATGGATCTATGGTCTTTAAGGACCATTCCAACGCAAACCACTCCATGGTTCTACAGTCTTTAAGGAGCTTTCCAACCCAAACCATTCCATGGTTCTACAATCTTTAAGGACCTTTCCAACCCAAACCATTCCATGGTTCTATGATCTTGAAGGACCTTTCCAACCCAAACCACTCCATGGATCTATGGTCTTTAAGGACCATTCCAATGCAAACCACTCCATGGTTCTACAGTCTTTAAGGAGCTTTCCAACCCAAACCATTCCATGGTTCTACAGTCTTTAAGGACCTTTCCAACCCAAACCATTCCATGGTTCTACGGTCTTTAAGGACCGTTCCAACCCAAACCACTCCATGGTTCTATGGTCTTTAAGGACCTCTCCAACCCATCCCAACCCATCCCATGGTTCTGTGGCTCTCAAACTGAACACAGCCCTGGAGGTGCAGCCCCACGGTGCCAAGGACAGGGGACAGTCACCTCGCTGTCCTGCTGCCTGCACCATTTCTGATACAGCCCAGGCTGCCGGTGGCCTTCCTGGCCCCGTTGCTGCTCAGGTCCGAGCTCTGTGCTCTGCACCAGGCGTTGATGGAGAAGAGGAGGCCGCGTACTCACACTCCTTCATCATGCCAATGTCCACGCAGCGCTTCAGCCTGCAGGCCTGGCAGTGCCGCCGGTTGTCCTTGGTGATCTTACAGTCCCCGTTGAACGGACACGTGAACATGGCTTTCCTCTTCATGCTCCTCCTGCAGAGGAACGGGAAAAACGCGGCGGGTCACCCAATGCTGGGTTCACTGCACGAGGCTCTGAACATCCAGGGGAATGCGAGCACAAATGCAGCTCTCTGGGCAGCAAACTGCTGGAGAAAGGCTGCCGAGAGCACGTGGGGAACGTCTCTGAGCTGATGCTTAAGGACGCTGAATTTGGGAGGCTGCACCTGGGTGGGTGCACCTATGGGTGCGATCTTTGAGGTCTGCTCACTGCTGGGCAGCGTGGAAAAGGCGTCTTCAAAGGACACAGCGTGTGGGCTCAGCCACCACTGAACCAGATTTCTGGTTTCAAACGCTTTGAAGCCCAAAAGAAGGGTGGAAGGATCGTGGAGGAACCCCCACCCAAGCTACCAGCAAGCAGAGGACAGAGCAGCATGTACCAGAGCAGCGTTATTAAACATTTACCAGCCTGTAAAGCCTGGCTTTGCTAGAAGAACTGGCTGGAGCGCGTGTTTGTGTGTGCAGGAGAAAAATCTCCCTGCAGGATACGAGAGAAACACCACTTAACATAATAACCTCCTTCCCACCAAAACCGCTCCGTGCCACGTTAACCCCCTGCTGCAATCAGGGCTGTAAATCTTGCAAGTACAAAGGGTCAGAGCCACAGCTCCCAGCAAGAGCAATCCTTTCTGTGTGACATCCATGACATTGCAGGCATAGCTGAGCGAGTCCGTGAGGGCGGTTTCGGAGATGCCACATCTTTGCTTTGGAGAAAGTTACCCAACCGTCTCCCATCGGTGAGCAGAGCTTATCTTTACCTGCAAGCATTTCTCCGCTCCCTTTAAAGGGAGAGGCGAGTTTGGATGGAGGCAAATGGAGCCTCCGGGCTGGAAGTCAAAGGGAGGATGCTCAGAAAAGCAGAAAATCACTCGGGAAGAGCCCAGCGCTGAGGCTCAGCGTGGGTGCGACAGTGAGAAACCAAACCCCGCTGCCCCCAAATTAATGCTGCATTTCAAAATTAATGCTGCATTTCAAAATTAATGCTGCATTTCAGCACCTGGATGAAGCGTTTTCTGCAAGGAGGAATGGTGATCAAATCCTCTTGCAGTGGCAAAGGGATGGGGCACAGCTCTGAGCTCGGGTGCTGGCAGATGGGTCTCCAGCCCAGGATCAGGGCCAGGGCTGTGCATATAGGATATAAATATAAAATATGTTCCTGGGCTGCAGCCCCGCGCGGCACGGAGCGTGCAATTAGAGGCCGCTTTAAAAAGGGAGATGTAAACAACGAGGTTTTGCACTCCCCTCACCTAACAGATGAATAAATGCATTTAGGGAAATGAATACGGGAGAAGCTGATGGCAGAGCCTCCACCACCTGCGCTCTGCGTTTTGATGGCTCAAAATCTGCGTCGCCCTGCAGCTGGCTCTCGGTTTTATCACTTTTCTCTGGGTTTGCCAAGACCAGCAGTGCCTTTGCTCTTCCAGAAACGGGGACAAACGTTGTCCAGCCCAAGGACAAATCTGGAATCCCCCGGTTTTGGTGAACAACGTTTGTGTTTTGAGTATCCGGAGTGGCATCCTCTGCCCCCCAGCCCAGGGCAAGGCTGCGGAGGGCACAACCAAGAGAAACACGAAGCCCTGGGGCAGGGAAAGCTGTCCTGTGTGCAAGCCAACGTTATGGTTTTGGTATGAAAATTGCAGTTTACTCGAAGCCAGGGCGGCGGGGCACAATAGAGGGTTTCTGTGCAGCCCCAGGGGTCGGCGGCCCCAGAGGGCCTGGCCTTGCATCAGCGGAGCGCGAGCACGCGCCGTCTGCCCGCGGTGTATTTTTGTACAGCTCCAGAAGGAGCCATTTCAAGGCTCATTTAGATCCCTGTCCCAGGCAGGCTGCCGAATGTTAAAAATAACGAGCTGCCGCCCTGCGCAGAGCCGGGCCTGCGGGCAGGAGGCGACAAGGCCGCAGCCAGGGGCAAGGCCTAAAGCCAAGGGCAAGGCCTAAAGCCAAGGGCAAGGCCTCAGGGCCATGGAGAAGGCCTGGGGCAAGGCCTAAATCCAGGAGCAAAGCCTAAGGCCATGGGCAAAGCCTTGGTGCCGTGGAGAAGGCCTGGAGCAAGGCTGTAGCCAGGAGCAAGGCCTAAAGCCAGGGGCAAGGCCTCACGGCCATGGAGAAGGTCTTGGGGCCATGGAGAAGGCCTCGAGCCTGGGCCAAGGCCGCTTGGGTTCACCCAGCAAAGACTCCCAACGTCTGTCCCTGCTGTGGTGGTTGAACAGGGACAGAATTCCCACGGGTGTTCTCCAAACAGCAGCTCACTGCCCGCAAGAAGAAGCCTCGGGCATTGCAAAACGCAGCAACGGGACCCCCACCCTGGGAGCCCTCCTGGCTGTGCTGTGCCCCCCAGGACTGATCTTCGGAGGGAGCCTCTCGGGGTTTTTAATTGGCAAAGTGAGATTTCAATGCACACGAGACTCGCATTGCAGCGGCCGTGCATCACCAAACCCCGCTGCCATCTTCCTGGCACCTCGTCTGCTGTCACGGCACCCCTCGCCCTGACCTATCTTCAGAGACTCCCACACACGTTCCTGCTGGGAAATCCACTTCAGGATGAGCCCCTGAAGCAAGGAAAGGAGTGAGGCTGTGCCTGGTTTCTGCTGCTTGCTTCCTACCCCTTCAATCACCCCCCAACCCTTACACCACCCAGCCACCCAACCCTTCTGGCCTTGGCCAGGTGCACATCTCCAAGGTGTGGGGTCCCTCCTGGTCCCTGCATTACCCGGATTTTAGCATCCAGGTCCTTTGAGCACCCTTCCCCTCCCCACACAAACCCCAAGCACCGGGCTTGGGGTGTTGGCAGCTAAACAGCTCCCAGCCTCGAGGATTTATTTGAAAACAAAGCAAAGAGCAAGCGGGGAGGATTACAGGAGCTGGGAGATGTGGTGATGCAGACAGGATGGGTGGGGAGCTGCTGGGTTTTGAAACACCCGGAGCTCTGCTAACACCTGGTGTCATCGTGCTGGGACTAAAGGAGAAAGCGGAGAAGCCATGGATGCTTCAGCCAAGTCGCAGCCGGATCAATCGATGCGTTTTAAGAGCCCTGGAGCAAACAGCAGGGCTCCATAAAAGGCTGCTGTTGCCGTGGGCATCATTAATAAGCAGTGGACTTTGCAGCAAGCGGACAAAGGTTGGCTGGTGGCTGTTTGTGCCGCGGGTTACGTGCACGCCGGAGCACCCCGAGGTGCCAGTAAATTCCTGATGCCTTTTATAGAGCCATTAAGGCCGGGTCCTGATCTCGTGCTGGGGAATCAGACACGCAGGTCGATCCCAAGCAGATGGGACTGACCAGGAGGTCCTTCACCCCATGTTTTGCTGCTGCAGCTCATTGCTCACAGCCCCTCACCCTATTTTGCTCCTTCCAGGCTCGAGTCTGACCCTGCAGATGGGTACCAACAGCCCCCAGGAACCTGTGCAGGGATTCCTCAAAAATCTGCTCAGGGAGCACAAGCTGGAGTCAAAAAAAATACAAAAAAAATACAAAAAACAGCAAGTGCACATAAGCACAAAGTGCTACAAGGTGCTTGCAAAGAGATCCAGAGCTTTTCTGGGGGAGTTTGGGGGTTCCAGCTTCCCCCTGAGCAGTGCTGTGGGGTTTTCAGGCAGAGAGCACCTGGTTGCCGTGGCAGCACAGAGCATTAATTAATTCATTGGTTCACAACGGCTCGTAAAAAGCCTGTTTAAGCAAGAGGGAACACACCAACACCTAGCGTGGGGAGAGCGTGCCTGGAAAGCGAGATTAAAAAAAAGCAGAAAGAGCTTTCAGCTGAAAATTAAGGTTTTATATGGGGCATGAAGGGCTAGCTCAAGAGGAGAGCTTCTCCCATCGTTAAAACCTCTGTTCAGAAATACTGTCGCAGCAAAGAGCCACATGGCACCCAGCTAAAAAAAAAAACACATTTCTGAGGTCAAAAGCCACCCCGGGGCCATGCAGGCACAAAGGGGACAGGGGAAGACACAGCCACCAAAGCAGAGCACGGAGCTGGGAGAAGCATCCTGCATCCAGGGCAGCGATGGAGGAAAACGTTGTTGCTCAGATTGACCGAGCTGCAGCCAGGCTGCAGCATGTGAAAACCCCTCTCCAGCCCCGAAATTCCTGCAAGGGGAGGAGCTGTGGCTTTGCTGTGAAAGGCAGAGCTGCAACAGCCCTGCTCAGTGCTCGGCGGGGATGTGCTCAGCGTCTGCAACCTGCTGCTGCCATCTCATCACGGTGCAAAACGCTTGGGCAAGGCTCGTCCCTGGCAGTCCCACACCGGGCATTATCTCTCCCCGTCTCGGCAGCACTGAGTCATTCTCTCGCTTGGTGCAAGCGACCCAAACTCCCACGTGAATGGCGTGGCACCGTCGGGACGAGCTCGATAGACACCGGGTAAAAGCAAACCCTGAAACACCCACGGCGTGCAGCTCCCCACAGCCTGAGCTCCCGCAGCTCGGGGACGCGTCTGCCTTCCTCAGGACCAGCTGGAGGCTGCAAGACACCCACCTGAAGGTGCAAAAAGCCTCAAAAAGACCACAGACGTAGCCCCTAGATGCTTTAAAGCCCCCAAAAGCAAAGCTGGGAGCTTGATTTTGGGAGAAGCTCGCTCCCAGCCCCAGCGGATGGGCAGCACTCCCCACGCATCTCCCACCATGGAAGTGAGCAGAGCTTCAGAGCTGAGTGATGGCTTCAAAGCCCTCAGCATCACAGCAGCTTCAAGGCTGCTGGGGTCAGGGGGGTTCCTCCCAGGCCTGGTGCTCTGCAGAGGCTGCCATGCTCCTATCTACGCAGCACGCAGAGGTTTCCAAGGCTCCCAGATGGGAAACAACTCACCCCTAGGCAGCCACAGCAAGCCACAAAAAAATAGGGAAACTGATTTCTGCCCCATCAGAGCTTTGCAGACGCAGCGTGGGCAGCACCCTGAGGGCAGGACCCCTCCTCCCCAGGGACCTGCTCACCTGAAGAAGCCCTTGCAGCCCTCGCAGGTCATGGCGTTGAAGTGGAAGCCGGTGGCTCTGTCCCCGCAGACCCCGCAGATGCGGGGCACGTTGCGGTCGAAGTCGGCGGATGGGTCGGGGAGCGACGTGCTGGCGGCCATGGTCTCCATGTCTGGGGACGGGGGGCAGAGGAAGGCAAGCATTACTGCAGCTGTCACCGCTGTACAAAACCCAAATCAGATGCAAATCAAGGATTTTTGCTCACGCTCAACGCGATGTGGCGAGAAAGGCTTCTGCGTTCCTCTGGCTCTGCACCATCAAGCAGGACCTTACAGCATCGACCCAGCAAGAGTGGGACCCCTTCCCCTGCCCCAGCAGATTGTGCTCATGTTTATTTGCTGTGCTGAAGCAATGAAACTCCTAACTGACCATTTTTCCCCCCACTCCTTTGCATTTGGTTTTCAAAAATTAGCCTCGAAAGGACCCAAATTCACCCAAACCACAGGGAAAGAGGCCACGGCGCCCGGCAGCGAGAGCAGAATTTCCCCTGTGCACAGACAGGAAGCAGCACCGGCGCGAGAGAAATCCCAAACCCAGCTCCAATGAACAGCGTTTAAAAAACCCTCAAAGGGACATCAACAAGGAAGGAAGGAAACGGTGCTCCCGGCACAACGTGGCCGAAAGTGAGTATTAAAATGGGGCTTTGAAGAGACTTTTCCCAGCTTGCAACATCCGCTGGTACAGATCTATCTGCTGACACAAACACAGAGCAGCCAAAACTAATGGGAAAACAAAGGTGCCACGGGTTGGTAAAAGCCACACAGAGCCCGTTTCCAGGTGGCACCGTCCCTCAGCTCCCCCAGCAGCTCCCGTGCCTCAGTTTCCCCACACTCAGCACAGCGTTGCTCAGTCTGCGCATCTCAGAAGGGGAGATTTTAAGTTGATTCAAGAGCTTCAAGCAAGCATTTTTCTTTTTTTCTTTTTAAATTATATTTAGGAGAGCACAAGGAGATGGCCATGGGGCACCCAAAGCCCAAAGGAGTGAACAGGAGATGGCCATGGGGCACCCAGAGACTCAGGGGTGCATTGGAGACAGCCATGGGGCACCCAAAGGGTGAGGGGTGGACAAGGACATGGCCATGGGGCACCCAAAACCCAAAGGAGTGCACAAGGAGATGGCCATGGGGCACCCAAAGGTTGGAGGGTGTATGGCCATAGGACACCCAAAGGTTGGAGGGTGTATGGCCGTGGGGCACCCAAAGGTTGGGGGGCGTATGGCCATGGGACACCCAAAGGTTGGGGGGCGTATGGCCGTGGGGCACCCAAAGCAGTGCCCAAGGAGATGGCCATGGGGCACCTGGAGCCCAAGGCAGCTCCGGGAGCACTCAGCCCTTGGTTCAATGCGGACCTAAATGGGAACTGAGCACAACCACGGCTCTGAGTGCCCTCAGAGAGGAGCCCCATCTCTGGGGAGATGGGAGGAGGACAGAAGCCCCCGGAGAGCCCTGCACGGAGCTCGGCGTTTACCTGTGTCCGGGAGGTACGCCATGCTCTGCAGGTGCATTTCCCAGGAGCTCTGGAGCTGGGACATGGAGCCACCTGCAAGGAAGGGCAGACAGGACACGGTCTGGGACAGCTCAGAGCTCGGAGGAGGACCGTCCACCCGCACAGCTCCGTGCCCCACATGGGTGGGGCCATCCCTGCCCCACACCGGGCACCGCTCCGGGAGGAGATGGTGCAACACGCGTTGCTACGGGAGCGGGGGAACGCGGTGAGAGCAAGGGCACAGGCAGGGAAGGAGACAGCAAGTGATGCACAGCTCGTTCCTTTCCCCTCGGTGATGCTTTCCTATAAATTTCCATTTCCCGATCCGAGCTGTCGGGCGCTCAGCGGCGTGCGACCCCGCTGCCGTGCGTGGGATGGCATAAAGCAGAGCGGAATGGCAGCTATAAAGACGGATCCTCAAAGTCAATGGGATCACTGCAGCGCTCAGAGCTGAGCACGGGGGGATTGGGCTCCCTCCTCCCCCTGCTCTGCTCTCTGTTTGCAGATGGGAAGCACGGCACCGGGCTGACACAGCGTCAGGATGGAGCCAGGAATCATAGAATGGTTCAGGTTGGAAGGGACCTTCGAGATCATTGTTCCAACCTCCTTGCTACGGGCAAGGACACCTCCCACTAGACCAGGAGGAGATTTGGGGTTTTGCCTTCCTTAAAGCTTTGCTGTATTTTGCAGGGAGAGGGGTTGGTGTGTCCTGGTGGGGCAGCACGCTGCTCCCAGCACGAACTCAAAGCCCAAAAAGCGATGGAGGCACCATCAGACCCCACACACAGCCCTCCTGGTGCACCCTTAGTGCTCCTCCAGCACCATGCACGTGGCTGCTGCCACCTCCATCCCATTGTGCCCCACGAGGACAAGAGATGCTGACGGCCAGCAGCCACCCTACAGAGGCATCCCATTGCTTTCTGCCAATTAAAAAGAGCAAGGAGCGATTCGGTCAGGAGCAAGGAGCCCCTGCCAGATGCAGCTCCCACGGGGATGCTGCTCTGAGCTGTGCCATTCTCTGACTTCTTGGAAAAACGTTACTCAGCCCCAGGATGGAAGTGACGTCGGTGCGTGGGGTGGAGCGCACACAGGAGTTTCCCTCCACCCCCACAAAAGATCTCCATTCACTGAGCGTGGCATTTCCCCTTCACCTCCTGCAAGCAACCAAACGTTTCATTTTCTGTTGTTGTTTTTAAGTGCTGACTTCTTCCAAGCAGGCACCCCAAAACACCAAACTCATTTTGCTTCTCGCAAAGCTGGGTCCCGCCCCATTGAAGCCCCCAGGGCTGCCCCCCAGCATCCGTGCTTGGCTGAACCTGAGCCTTCACCCCCTCGTTCCCTCAGCACCAGAAGATTCAGGAGGTTTCAAGCTCCTGGTGCTGGAGCTGCAGGGAGGGCCGTGGGGATGCTGCCAGGTGATGCTCAGCACACGGGAAACGCTCACCTGCAGGAGGAGAGCACAAAGCAACCAGCCCAGCGCCGCAGCCTCGCCGCCAGCCGCTGGTATTTGGGGCAGGGAGGATGTGGCAAGGCAGGGAGGGGGCTGCCTGCCCGCCCCACCGCTCCCTGTCTCGCCCGGGGGGGTGACTCACTGCAGGGTGCTGGGACAGACGGACGGACAGACGTCTCACCTGCGTGCAACCGAGCTGTGAGTCAGCGCTCGTGTGTGCAACCGCGAGCGGCGTTAACCCTGAGAGCAGGGGGAAAACCAGCAGCTGTGCTCCGGGGGGAGCAGCAGGAGGGCTGCGAGGCTCCGACACATCTGGCAGGAGCAGAACATCTGCACAAACTGAGGGAGACCTCGAGAGGGGTCGGGCATTCCCCAAATCGAACCCAGCTCGATGCCACCCTGCAGCTGAGCCACCGAACCCGGGGCCAGAAGAACTGCAGGGAGTGCAGGGGGGGCTCCTGGCTATGGGAATCACCTCCTTGCACAGGGAAGAAGGCAAAATCTGCTCCTCCTCCTCCTCCACACTGAGCCCAAAGCAGGGTTCGTTGCCTTTAAGCGTGTATTTATTCCTGAGACCCCTCCGTAACCGCTCAGGCCCCGGCTGGAAGCATTTTGCTGAAGGGTTTTCTCACGCTTCATCACTTTCCTTTTTTCCCCTCGCAGTTGCAAAACTCACGCTCGCGGCTCCTCCAGACTTGGCAGGAGGGAAAAGGCTCCCACCCAACTCCTTCGTCACCGCAGCAGCAGGATTCCTTCCCAGCATCAGCTTCCCAGCATCACTGAAACGCTGCTCCTGCAGCAACCACAGCAAGGGCCAACCCAGAGGGCTGCTGCATGACCCCAGCGTGGGACAGGCTCAGCTCGGGATGCCCCACACCATTGATGTGCAGAGGCAGAAATACACTTTAACATCAACTCCCAGGATAGAAAAGGCTTTAAAGCAAAGCTTCGTGGCTTTGCACGGTGCAGAACCCAGTCCTGAATTTGGGGACACGGCCGCATGGATACAGGGTGAGCCCAAGAGCTGGGTCTGGATGCTGTGGGGCAGTCAGAGCCTCACATCAAACACATTCATACCTAAATCGAGGCCAGGAATTTGCTTGCACCCTTGGGCAGACGTGAGGAACTTCCTCCTGAGTCCACGGGCTTTGCACAAAGCTTGGGGCAGAAAGCAAAGCAGCGAGGGAACAGCAGAGCCCTCCGCAGACAGCAACGGTGATGCCTCACTGAGGAGGGTTCAAAGTCTGGGGCAGTTCAGGATAACATCCTGAAACGTCTCCAGGATGCAGAAAATAAACTGTTACAGTGCCGTGAAAGTATTTGTCAGGTTCTCAGTATCTCTGCTTCCCCAACAAAACGCATTGTTGGGTTCGTTCCTTCGCCAAGCAAAACAAAAGCATTACCCGCACGGCCTGGAAGAGCAGGCTGCATTCTGCAATGAGCAAATCCTCACCCCAGCGCTGCTCCTGAGCGCTCTGCCTCGGAGAGAGCCATTCATTCCCAGGGAGGTTTCCCTTTCCCTGGCTCTCACGCTCCATTAAGGCCACAGCTGAGGCATCGAAACAAAGCGATGCTCCACGCAGCCCCCGGCGACGCGCTCGGAGCAGCTTTCAGCAGCACAAATCAGCCTGCTCCAAGCAGCCCTTCTCTCTATCAGAGGCAATTAAGTCATCGCCTTCCGTAGCTGCAGGGAGCTCTGCTCGCTGCTTTCCATGGGATTTATTAAGCAGCTGAGTGACGGCCTCCCGGGACGACGAAGCACTGCTCCCATGTGCACATTTGGAGCCCAGCAGCACTGTGGGCATGGATGGTGGCTCCATCTGTTGCACGTGGATGGATGGGAGTGGATCCATTGCACGTGGATGGATGATGGCTCTACACATTGCACATGGATGGATGGATGGAGGCTCCATGCCCAAGACAATTCCTCTTCACTCAATGCAGCCCAGGGGAGCCAAAAGGTTGGATGTCCACAGGCATCACCGGAGCACCCACAGACCCTCTGCCCCCAACCCCAGGCATGGCACGAGGTGAGCACCAGCACCGATGAGTTTTGGTGGTGGTAGAGGACCTACAGCAGCGAGGCACAAGAATATGAGAGAAAGGTAAAGCATCTCCAGACCCAGGGCTCTTTGCTTGGAGCTCCTGATGCCCATGGGGAGAGTGACAGGATCAGAATATCCAGTTTGAGCCCCATCTTTATGGGTCCCTTCCAAGACCCTCGTGAAGCTGTAAGGACCTAACGTTGCTCCTATCTTCAATCTGCAGCGAAAGAACTGTTGCATTTTGGTGTTTTCTATCTGCGGTGCTGATTCATTTAGAGATTCAGAGCCCAACATCATTTCTTGGGTAAAGGTAGTCAAAAAAAAAAAAAAAAAACCTTTAGATAGGAAAAGCGTTTCGGCGAAGCATTGTTCTCGTAGGCTTTGATTTCAAAGAAAACATCGAGCAATGATTCAGCACCGACATCACACAAAGCAGCCCCGAAAGCTTCGCACACGTTTAAGTACACACACACCAACTGCCTCTATGGATTTTAGTTTCCTGGGCTCTTTGTCCCAAAAAAGCCAAAAATATTCCTCCAGTAAACGCCGTTCCCACTCCCAGTGCTCCCAGTTTGAGCAGGAACAGCCTCTGCTCTTTGCAGTGGACCCAAAGTGGGGCTCAGGAGCAGCCCAAAATCAGGGTCCAGCAGCACTGGGGTCAGCCCCTGTTTTGGGGGAAGTTGGAGGGGTTTTGGGGGCGAGGCATCCAGCTCACCCCCCACCAGCACCCTGCCAAAACAGGGCTGGCTTCCAGGAATGGGGCAAACAATTCCCATTTCCTTCATGGGAAGGAACAGGAGATGACCGTTTTTAAGGGGAACAGGAAAGGAGGAGATACCTTTCCCAATCCCATCCGAGTCCTTTTCCATATTTGACACCAAACTTCCGAGAAACAACGCGGGAAGAACGACCTGAGGGTGCAGGGGAGACGCCATTTGCACCACCTCCCTCCACCACCGATGGCGGAACAGGAAAACAAGGAGAGGGCAGGGTGAAAGTCTGCCAACTGATAACACCAACAGCAGGGCAGATCAAACAGAGCCGTGCTGCTCCCTCGGGCCCTGGGGCTGTCACCAGAGGGAAGAGATCAGCACTGCCCGTCTGCTCCCGCCATGAGGGAGCTGTAGGCCGCCATTGGAGGCTGTAGGCCGCCATGAGGCCTCCCCTGGGCCTCCTCTTCTCTGGGTTGAACAAACCACGGGACCTCAGCTGCTTCTCACACATGGTGCCCTCCAGACCCTTCCCCATCTTCGTAGCCCTCCTTTGGGGGCTTTCTAACAGTTTTATGTCCTGATATTGTGGCACCCAAAGCGCTCACAGTGCTCGAGGTGGGGCCACACCGGCATCGAGCAGGACTGGTATTCCCTGTGTTTTGAGTGATAAAATCATAGAATGGCTTGGAGTGGTCCTGAAAGATCACAGAGCCATAGAATGGCTTGGGTTGGAAGGGTCCTGAAAGATCACAGAACCATGGAATCACAGCATGGTTGGGTTGGAAGGGTCCTGAAAGATCCTCGAGCCATAGAATCACAGCGTGGTTGGGTTGGAAGGGTCCTGAAAGATCCTAGAGCCATAGAATCACAGCATGGTTGGGCTAGAAGGGTCCTGAAAGACCACAGAGCCATAGAATCACAACGTGGTTGGNGCCATAGAATCACAACATGGTTGGGTTGGAGCCCCAGGCCCATCCCCCCCCTCAGGCTGCTCAGGGCCCATCCATGGCCCTGAGCACCCCCAGGGATGGGGCACCCCCAGCTCTGGGCAATGCCAGGGCCTCACCGCTCTGAATAAAGAGTTTCCTCCCCCCATCTCACCCAAATCCCCCCTCTTTTACAGCCATTCCCCCTTCTCCATCACTACCTCCCCACGTAAAGTCACTCCCCTCCTGTTTCTACCTCCCTTTAAGCACCGAAGGAGAAGCAGCACCACCACCTCCTGCCCCATCCACACATTTTGGGAGAAAAGCAGCCAAAAAAAAAAAAAAAAAAAAAACAAAAAAAAAAACCATGAGAACTTCACCAGGGATGCCCTGCGAGCATCCCCACACCGCATTTGCTCTGTGGGTCACAGAGAAACCCCTTCCCCACGGCACCGTGCTCAGGCAGTGACCTAGAAACCAGCTCAGCCCCGAGCAGAGCAGGGGACCACCGTGCCGGCAGCAGGATGCCTCACTTCCCGAGCTGGGCTGCGGGAGGATGTTAGTCATCACCGAGAAGCGATGGCAGTCAGAGCCCACGCCTCACGGGCTGCTTGGGCAAGACAAAAAAGAAACACTGGATCCACGCAACGAAAGTTGTCTCGGCTTCCCTCCGCTCAGGAGCTGCTGCATGTGTTTGCGATTTAAGGCAGGAGGCAGCTGGAAGGTGTTAAGCTGTTCCTGATGAAGCCGGTTGATGGGCTGTGATAGTGCTGCAAGATGGAAGCGCCGTGATTTACAGCACCACCTGAACACGGTGCCTTGGTTACAGCCAAATCCAGCAACACCGCATCCACCACAGAACCACGTTCCCCCTGAGCTCCTAGGAGGAAATCCACAACGTGCTGAGCTTCCTAAATCCTCCATGGGCATTCCTAGGACAAAACCCACAAAATGCTGAGCTTGCCAAACCCCTCCGTCACCCCCACGCTGCTCCAGCCCTGCCTGCACCTTGGCTTTGTCCTACAGCTCTCCTGGCAGATGGAGACATTTACTGAGCTGAAAAAAGCTGCTTTCAACCCAAACCTGCCCAGCAGCTCCAGGGAAGCAGCAGCGTGGGTGACGCTGCTCCAGGTGACAGCTTTGCAGGGTACCCCTATACCCATGGGCACCCCAAACCCTCAGGGCACAGAGCTGGTCCCCATCACTGCAGCTGTTGGCAGGAGGGTTTGGTCTGTGCATGTTTGCATTTCTCTCCAAGGGCTTTGGTCTCTCAGAACCAGTCCAGAGCGAGCACACGTGGCAGGTTCACACTTGCACACGAACCCAGCTGCTGCTACAAAGGCTTTCATTGCTCTGCAGGCAGCTTAAGAGCAGCACAGAAACCCCTGATCTGATCCCTGGTGATGGATGGGATCTGGAGGAGCCACTTCCCAGCTCTGCAGCCAGCAGGGAGGTAAACGCACGGGTGCCAGTTCGCAGGAAGGATTCAGCCCATCCAACTTCCCCCTGTGACTCAGCCCCGCGCCCGCAGGCTGCTCCGTGCCGGTTCCGTGGAAGAGCCCGATCCCACCGTGCTGCTCACGAGACCCAACAGGAGGAGCTGCTCGAGGCAGGCTGCCTTCCCAGGACCAACAGCCAGCATCACCCTGCCCTCAGCATTCATTAGCTCGGGGGAAAAAAAAGAGGGACAAAGTTCAGAAAAGAGTCAGCCCTGCCAAGTGCTTTCTTTTTCCACGGCTGTGACTTAGACTGTGGAAGCGGAGGAAGGAGCTTGGCCTGAGCTCCAGCAGTGGGAATCCCTGCTCAGCTGTTCGAGGGCTGCAGAACAAAGCTGCTCCCAAAAGAATTGAGGTGTCCAGCCCTGAGCTATTTGCAGGCTGTCAGCAGGTGTCTGCCTCTCCCAAGCCCTCGGCTCCTCGCTCCAGCTACAGACAACGCAAGCAGACAGCGGCTGTTTTCCTCAGCCCCGTTTCCACTCCTTATCTCCAAGGGTTCTTCCTCCAAGCTCATGTTTCCAATGGAAACTCTGCCTCCAGCTTAGCCAACACGATCTCAGCACTGATATCACCACCGTGCCCCAGAGCAACCCCACATCTGCGGGGCTTAATTGCAGGGCACAGCAAGGACAGGGCAAAGGGAAGGCTTTGTTCCAAGAACTCCACAACAGCACTCCTGTCCCGATGCTTCCCCGTGCCAGTGTCACCTGAAGGCTTCTCGGGTCACTCACTCCAAATGAGTTTTTCCAAATGAGTTTTGGGCTTCGTTTCCCAATCGCTGTTTCCCCGGCGGAGGAATTCTGGCTCTGGTGCTGCAGAAATCCAGGAAGGACCCGTGGAGAGGAGCTGTCCCTGCTTGTGGCACATACCACGCTGCTGAGGAGCTGCTCCCCGCTTTCGAAACGTATGCAAACAGGTTCTGGGGAAGAATGCAAATTGCTCTATCCTTGTCCAGAGGGAGGGAAAAAAAACAAACCACACCGAGAAGACAGAACCCCCCCCCCATCCCCTGAGACGGTTCTAGATGAGAAACTTTTTCTGTATTAATTTTATGGGGTTTTTTGGTAGTTTAGGTTTTAGGGGTTTTTTTTTGCTAGAGATGAAGGAAGAGCTTTGGTAAATGTAACTGCAGAACGCTGTCCAAGTCAGCATAAAAATAAGGATTTGCTGATGGCGTATCTGGGTCTGGGAGATGGATTGGGATGTGGGTGAAGGAGAGAACTGGAGGCTTCACCCCCTGACATGGAGCAGCAGGAACAGCCCAGGGCTCCCCATAGGCTGCCCAGGAGGGGAAAGAAGGGCTGGGGAGCTCCCAGCAGCGCTGGGCCCAGCACAACCAGGTCAGGAATTCCAACACAGACACTCCAGGCTGCTCCAAGCAAGGGAGCAAAGCTGGGAATCGGGCCAGGCTCCAGGAGAAAGCTCCTTGTTGTGAGCTGCCAATGCAGGAGGGGTCCAGACTTCAAGGTCTTGGGACTCACAGAGCCCCAACGTCTGTAGGAGAGATTGAGCCCTTCAGAGGCTGCCGATCCGCTCCAGTGGCCTTTGAAATAATAAACTCATTTCGCAAGATCCCAGCAGACAGAGGGCAACACCTGAAGTCACTCCCAGAAGCAGAGAGGCAGCAGCTCGGGTCCAGTCGTGCTGCAAACCCCCTCCAACACCCCACTCCAAAATGCATTTACCCTGCAGGGAGCAGAACCCACTGAAAGATCATTTTCAAAGCCCTTTCCATCCATCCATCCATCCAGGCTTGTCCAGCTGCTCTGATTGCAGAGCTCCCAAATAATGCAGAGCAGGACTGAAAGCCTCATGGGTGCGTTCAAGCAAAAAGTTACGCTACGACCATGGCGGATTTTGGGTAGGATGGGACCAGAAGTCAACGCATCCCCAGACCCAAAGGGACGGGGCTGGAGCATCCTATTTCCCATTGAGATGGGAAATGCGTACATTCCCATGGGATATCCCACCAACAGGAAATGGAATATCCCATCGGTGAATCCCATCACCTCCGAGGCCATCCCATAGCTGGGACAGTCTCCATGCAGACACAACAGGAGCTGCCAGGACCTACAGCACCAAACCCAGCCCTCCCCAACCCTTCAGGGTTGATCTCTGCTCCCAGAGCTCGGCTTCTCGCAGCGCTGCCTCCTCATCAGCTCATTACTTGCAATAATTACCCCTGGTCACTTTCCATCCCAGCTGGATCCCAGCCCGCGCAGCCCTGCTTCAGCCCAAGCATTCCCAACAAACCTTGGTTTTCCCGAGAGCCACGGGCAGAGCGGTGATTTCTCAGCAGATCTCTATCAGCCACAAAAAGGACAACCACAAACCCAGCAGGTGAAAGCACACAAAGGGAAAAAAAAATAATAATAATAATCAGAGCAAGAAGCAAAGCAAGCTGGACACAGAGCAAAGAGGGCATCTCACCAAGGAGAGGAGGGGAAGGAAAGGGCTCATTAAACCTCAGCCAAAATCGCTGTTTTTGTTAGAAGAGCTTGCCCAAATCGCTGCAGATCGGGGGCCCTGAGGAAGGAGCAGATCCCCTGCAGTGCTCCTGGGTGGGTGCCCCACACCTGGAGGGCTCTTTACCTGCAGTGGGTGCTGCTCCTGGGTCTGTGCCTCCCTGTAGGGTTGCACTGAGCTGAGCACGGCTGCAGCACGTGACGGCGCGGCACCGTGCCCTGCCCTCGGCTGCCAGTTCCTTCTCCAGCGATTTTACAGCTGCTTAAGGAAGTGAGTGGGTGAGCAGGGCTCCAGTTGTTCCCCTCCACTCAGAAAAGCAGAATTACCCACGGCTTTCTCCTCCCCAGAGATGAGCTGCAGCAGCCCCATTACCCCACGTTGGGCTTTTGGGGTTTGCTTTGCCCTCAGGCAGAGCGCCCTGAGCAGACACATCCACACCACAGCAACTTTGTGCTCATGAACAGTGCCCGAGAGCACAGAGCCCATCAAACATCGACCCCAACCTGCCAGAAGTTGAGCACCCATGGGCAGGTTGACATCACCCATGGATGCAGACACCCAAAGCTGTGGCACTGCCTCAGGTCCAGCCTCATCCCTCTGTCCCCATTGAGTTTTTGTAGGGTTTTGGGGACCGCACAGCCACAGTTTGGTCTCAGTGTGCTCCACTGGGTTGGAATGACATCATGGGAAGGAAAATAAACCAAAGGGCCTCTTGCAGGGGTGCTGGTGCAGATGTAGGGTCTCCTATATTCCATTTTATATTCTATTTCCTATGTTCTGCTATAGGGGACGATAACCAAGCACCACGGGTGCCAACAGGGACACGTGGGAGGGCTGAGGTCACCCAATGGGAGCACAGAAAATCTGGTTTCTCCTCCTCTGCCCAGCACTGACCACACCACGGGATTACTCCAACGTCTGAGCACGAAGCGGAGATGCTTGGAAAGCAATTGCCTCTCCTTGGAGCACAGACAGGGTGGAGATCTGCACCCAGAACCCATGGATAGAGGAAGGCAACGTGCCAGGGCTGCGGGGCTGGGAAGAGCTCTGCTCCAAATGGAAAAAAACCCCAAGAAGGGATTTAAGCTCAGCATTGGGAACTTGTCAGCACCATCTGCCCACACAGCGTAACCCCAAGCACAGAATGGTTTGGGTTGGAAGAATCCTTAAAGGCCGTAGAACTATGGAACAGCTTGCGTTGGAAAGGTCCTGAAAGATCACAGAGCCATAGGATGGGTTGGAAAGATCCTTAGAGATCAAAGAACCATTGGATGGGTTGGGTTGGAAGGGTCCTTAAAGACCACAGAACCTTAAGATGACTTGAGTTGGAATGGTCCTTAAAGATGATGGAATGGTTGGGTCGGAAGGGTCCTTAAAGATCACAGAACCATGGAATGAGAGAATAGCTTCTGTTGGGAGGGTCCTTAAAGATCATAGATTCACAGAATCACAGCATGGCTGGGGCCAGAAGAGACTTCAAACCCTCATCTCCCTCTTTTCATTTAGAACTATTCCCCCTTGTCCTATTTACTCTCTCCCCACGTGATAAAGTCCATCTCCCTCCTATTCATAAGGAACTTTGGAAGCAGAAGTCTATCGACTCATGCAAACAGCACCAAGCAGAGTCCCTCGCCCAACGATGGGACTGCAGGAAGCCGTGGATCCACGGAACCCAACTGCACCCCAACAGCATCCCCCGGGCGCGGGGTGTGATGGGTGCACAGCACCCAGCGCTCTGCCCACCCAAAGGTGAACACTCGTGGTTCCGACCAAGGACACGGCGCGTTCTGCAGAACTCAGCAGCTCTAAATATAGCCCCTGCCCCTATCTTATCTGCGTTCCACGGAATGGGCGCAAGCACGAGGCTGTGGGTGTTGGTTTGTAGGGATCCTTCCATGTCAGCGCTGCCCCACAGCCGGGGAGGACAGCGGGGACTCAGCGATGTCCCCAAAGCTCTGTCCCTCACCTGGCAGCCGGTGGCACGGGATGTCAAGGAGAGAGCATCACAACTTGGTACCAACGACTTGGCCTGGTGCCCTCCCATCCCTTCTTGCCCAAGGAGAAGGGCAGGAGGAAGAGCATTGATAAAGCAGGAGGCGGAGGGGCATCGCACCGCAGCAACGGGTTGGGAAACCCAAACGCACCCAACCTGCACCAGGAAGGATGGGCAAAGCAGAACGCAGGGTTACAGCGGGCAGACCCTCATGAAAACCCATAAACCTCAGAAATACAGACATCAGGAACATCTTTTTCAGAAGAAAAAAAAAAAAAGTCATCTTGTCCACCCAAAAGTCTCCAGGAACTGGAATGCAGGAGGCACCCACCAGCGTCCGGCCGTGCCCAAGGACCGTCCGAGCATGCCTGGAGGCAGCTTGGGTTCCTGGCAACGAAGGAACCGCCACCAGATACACTGATAAAAGCTCGAGGTATTGTTTTTAATCACCCCCACATCCCATTTCCAGTTCTCAGCAGACAGAAGTCACTTCCACGTGCGACGTGGTTCAACCACCGGGAAATACAGACCGAAAAAAGCTGCGTTTTCTTGGGGCTGATTCAGCTCAAAGCGGGGCAGAAACACAACACCCCCCCCCCC
>WBMW01004144.1:0-13503 GCA_013396635.1 Penelope pileata | reverse complement strand
TCGGGTTTAAAACCCTAGAAAGACTTTAGAAGAGAGAAAATGTTATGCATACTCTCTGTGTATTCTAAATTTCACTTACTGATAAGTAAGTACAGAAGTCATGGAACAGAGTAAGGACAAATTATGTATTGCAAAAATTGTACTTTCAGTTGAAATCATGTTGCCTGTAGAACGTATTCTGTGGCTACTGAAGCCAGCAGAAGCTCTTTGCTAACTCCAATGTCTTCCCTTATGCACAACTTTCATAATGAAATGAACACCAGTTAAGTTTTTCTTCTAGTTCAATGAATACTAGCAATGTGTTTGTGTTAAGAGAAATATCTGCATGGGCATGTATAGTCTATGATTCATGTTCATATTGTGTAGGTCTCAGAACACTAAATGGCTCCTAGTTACACACTGTGATCCCAAAGCTGAGAAACATGGAATCCAGAAAAAATAATGTATCTTCTGAGCCATTTATAGATTTTCCAGGTAGCTTAACTGTCATATTGAAGAAACCATTTTAGACACTTTTCTTCCATTTTTAGAATTGTTCTATTTGCACAAGAAGAAAAGATCTTCATGAATTGGATGGAAGAGTTTCTTTTTATTATTTGACTAATGAATTCAGCGTTCAGTTATTTATTTAAAATTAACTAACATTAATTTAGTCACAAAACCAAAATATCTTACGAACTTCCATTACTACATACACGTTTGTAAGTTTTAAATGAATGCTTGTGCTGATGAACTAAAAGCATTGAAGGCCAAAGTAATAGCACAAAGATTACATAAGATTTTATTTTCCCACAGCTCAGAGGAAAGAAATGTTGTTAGCCCCTTGAATAATAGTTCATTTGGCAAACCAATAGCCATTTTCAACATAATTTTTAAGAAACACCTGTAATGCAAATGTTATTTCTTAATGAAAAGTTATTTCCATACTTGGGGAAATAATTGTTATGTAAATATTTTTCATGGGTTTTTATTTTTCATATTTAGGTGTCCAACTCAAACAATTTTGCCTGGGAATTATGTAAAATTTGTATTCTAGTTGGAATTGTTTTCTATTACAGAGCTAACGGTTTTAATTGAACAAGTAATCCTCAGAACTGATTGTATGTATAGTTGTGTAGCTATATGCCACCGTACATGGGGAGAAATTTATTGTAGAAGAAATTTGCCACTCATCTCTAACTTGCAGATTTGTGAGTGGGCAGATCATTTCACTCATCTCTCTATTCTCCCTACTCTGTTTTCCTTCCTTAATTACATAATGATGTCTTTAGAGTAAGAACTTCTTCCTTTCGATGTACACAATACCAAGTATAATTCTTAGAGTGGGGCTATCATTCTACAAGCTAAAAAGTAAATAATGGTGAAGTTTACATAGTATGTGTAAAAGCAGTGTGTTTCATTTTTCACAAAAGATCACGTTATATGTTCACATATGATACACATATACTACATATACTCACATATACACTCACAATATTTTTATAAATGCTACATTCTGAAGAGCAAAGATAGGTATGTTCCTACCGTTTTGTTTTGGAGGAAAAGGAAAAATGAAAATATAAAAAAATTTGCATGACCATTTAGAATGATAGATGTTTTGCTGAGTGCAAATGGACTTGTTTCTGAATCTTTCTTTTCGAAAATTTAAATCTGATCATGTTTCGCTTTTCAATGAATTCCTTCATTCCTTCAAACCTCTAAATTTTGAGAAATATTTTTTATCAAAATCATAGAATCATAGAATGGCTTGTGTTGGAAGGGACCTTAAAGTCCATGTCGTTCCAACCCCTCTTCTATGAGCAGGGTTGCTGTCAGCCAATTTGCTGTCTCTCACTGTGCTTTGGAAGCTTCATGTGAGCAAAACCACCAATATGCCACCAATAATTGTTGCTGCAGTTGCAAGATATATATCAACATTTTCATGGACAATTACTGTTATTAAAAATATGCTTTGATATTCATGGTTTATTTTGCAAAAGATAAGCTTTAAAATACCAACCATTTCCAATTAATTTCAATTTCATTACTTAATGTTTAGGAGCTTAAGGTGGATTTTTTTTGTTGTTGTTTGTTTTCAAATAGGTACAGTAATGTAACAACTCATTGTAGTGATTTTGGATTTGTTTTTTTTTCCGTTTGGTTTTCAGCTTGTGTACAAATTCCTGACGTAAGACAAATGTTGTCACAAAATTTCTCTCTCAGATTGAGATTGAAATCTCTTCTAGTAATTAACAGTTATCTGAATCTGCATTTCTATATCTTCTTTCTGTCCTTTGTATGTTGTTATCTAATCTTGCCTGAATTGATTCAAAATATTTTTAATTTAGTAACGAATATTCTGCATACCTCAGTATATGTAGATATGTTTTAAATGTTAATATGATCATCCTGAAGGTCAAAACTGTATATTCCTATCTCCAAATATACTAGTGCAATTAAACAAATCTGCTTGACATTTTAAAATGTTAACCAGTGTACAGTATTGTTCAGGGTAATAAATTAACGTGCCAAGAAATATAAGTAGATATTGTTTACATAAGTGTGGATAGAACTTCATGAATGACAGCACTTCACTGAAATTTACAATATTGAAGACTATTAAGTGAAGTGATTACCCGATATTAAAACTTAGAGACAAAAGGCTATAGACAGCATTAAAGATCAAATCAAGAAAAACTAGTTGCATTAAAGGAAAAATATAGGTTGCCTTTTGATTTGTTTTCTTTTTTTTTATTTTCAATGGCAATTTACAGAGAATTTCTAGCATATTTCTAGTGCATACTTTTTTTACTGGTGCTATTCTTCCCTCTCCTCTGTTCCAAAGATCCTAATATCAATGTCTTCAAGTCTTCTTTAGGAACTGGGTTCGAGAGATAATAGTGAATGTGTGCATCCATGCTCTTCATCAGTAGAATTCTGATGTTGCTCTTGGAGGTTTCTTCTTCTGCAGCCAAGGTGTGATTGGGACCATTTTCATATATGCTGTAACTCAGTGGTTTTTTCTTCTTTTTTCATTGCTTCATTACACTGTCTCATTTCTTAATTTATTATCTGTGGATACATTAGAGAGTTGTTCTTCATTATCCCTAAAGCCAGTTTTATCCAGCTCCTGAAGTGTATTCTTAGAATGCGAATTCTAAGAATTGATAATTAGTAATCATTTTCTATTGACCACCTGTAATCTGTATTTAAAGCCCTAGATTTACCTGGCGTCATTTTCTGCTTGTACTTTTGAGACATTCTGCTAAAACCCTCTGTTCTCTGACTTTCAAGCTGTAGTCTTCTGGCAGCCTAATAATTATAGTGGCTAAATCTATTCACACATACACCTTTATACTAAGGTTATTAATAGTTCAATATAATTATCCAGTATTTATGACAATTTCACTGATATGTTCTCAAGATTTACGCACTTTATATAAATGTATAAGAATGTTTACTGATTTACATGGCACCTGCACTTCTGTGTGTTGGGAAGAAAACGTAAAGCATGTACATCTGGAGATTGGCTCACTTGAGGGAGGCTGTGTTATATATTGTTAAAATATAAAGGTTTCAGCACATCACATTGCATAGATAATGGAAATATTCTAATCAAATACTTATCTTTTTAATAAAAAAAAGTCTTTTCAAAATTAAAAATATAACTTAAATCAGACATAATGACAGTTGCAGTCCTGTATTAATATGTGAGTAGTTACAATAAACAGTTATGAGTAGAAGTCCAATTCTATCTCCCACTGCTTTTTTATGAAAGAGAACTACTAGATAACCTAGACTACTTTGCCAAGTCCTAGAAGGCAGTTCAAAAAATCTGTTTTGTTCTGTTATCTGACTGTTTCAAGTTACGAGATAAGAATTTTATGATAGCACAAGTTTTGAGTGAGTGTTCCCTGTATCACACACTGCCCTCAAGTATTAGATCGATAGGATTTATAAGATCACTAAAGTGTACAGTTAATTGCTTGCATTTCACCTCTGAAATATGATTAATATTTCTTCCCTAAGGAGGAGTGTTATTATTAAATAATTATCCATTAATAGAAATCACATTACAGATAATAACTTTAAAGTAGGACATTAGTTTCTAAGAACAGATTTTGCAAAGCGTTGGAATGTTTAGCTGAGTAACCATGTTTAAAATCATACCATAAATTGTACATAAAACCTTAAAAGTGTTCAGTTTTATTACATTATCTTATATTCCATCTTCTTTATAAACTGCTCACATACAGACCATAGCTACAGACTTTAAAAATGCTATTTAAAGGGAGTCGTCTTCTTTTTTTTTTTTTAAATAGAAACATTGCAATTACTTCTGCTGGCTGACAGTGGTTTTCAGAAGAGTTCTATGAATTGCATGCTACTTTTTGTTGATGCTGTTTTGTTCTGTTTCTGTTTGGTTTTATCCATATGGTTTTTCTTAAGCCAAGTTTTTGAAAGAAATGGCTAGTCAGTGTAGTACATACTGGCATTTCATTTGGGAATGCAGTTGCTTTAGTAATGAGGTAATGAAGTAAAATTTTCAGTTGGTGAAACAATTTATCACAGCTCCTGTGTTAGCCTTTTATTATAGTTATGTTTTTGTATACACCTTATGCATTTTTTTCCAAGATTTTGAAGTAAGGCATTGTTTGTGGTTGGACTTCCAGTCTAAATGATTGTGCAATCTTACAACAGAAGTTTGTTTGCATGTGGACAATGTCTGATCCTGTAAATCAGTTTCTCATTTGAAAGACCTGAACATAATTTCAGCTAGCATGTCATTTAACTAAAGCTCTGATTTTTCTTAAAGAGCAGATCTTCATAAGCTTTGTTGTTTTATAAAACAATATCCATACATACCCCTTCCATTAAAATTAAGACTGGATTAGTTTGGTTTTGTTTGTTAGTTTTTTTTTGTTTTTTTTTTTTTTTAATACTCTCCTGGAGTATTTTAAAATTACATTCCATCTCTTAACATTTCCACATCTCTTATTTTGCTCCTGACTGTCAAGCTAAATGAAATTTATGATAAACGTTTTATCTTCTTTCTTCACAAGTCAGTCCCAAATCTCTGACCGGTTTGCTTGTTGAGCCCTGGAGGCTTATAACAATGATTGCTATCATAGTTTTTTCTGTCACTCTGATCTATTCTTCCGGTTTGGGCAAATTTTGCCTTTCTGGTTATTTTGCACAATAGATATTTCTGAATCTATGAATTACATTGCATATGTATATTTTTTTATCTGTCTATTGTTCCTTTAATCCAAGCCATACATTGGACTGAACCATGTTTTTTACGAACAACTTACTGTTGAGAGAGAGCAGTTTCTACAAACCGCTCATCTCGCAGAGCTACCATGTCTCCGGGCTTTCATTCACAGTACCAACTGTCACATACTAATAACAACAGTCATACTGAGTTAGATCAGAAAATAATTTTCCCCAGGATTTTCTCTCTACCTGTAGCCAAACCCACCAGTTGCTCTAATGGTGGGAAACAAAAGAAGGATCTTGATCTGCAAGCATTTCCTCCAAGGTGATCCTGACACTGAACTACCACCATGTTGCCATCATCTTAGGAAAGCCAAACCCCAAATAGAGTTGAATCTGGCAAGGGACATGAAGGGTAACAGAACAGGCAACACTTCTTTATTACAACAGCAAAAGGAAGACTAGAGAAAACACTGGCCTACTGCTGAATGGGGCAGGCCATTAAAGAACCTTTTTAGATTTGAGAAACGTGAAAATGTTCATTGAAAGATTGAGTCTCAGGACATGGTGACTTTGTGGGCACAAATCCCCTTGTTACAGAAAAACAAACAGACATAAAAACTGGTTCCTATTTCTTTAAGTGAAACTTACCTCTAGCTTTTTCAAAGATCTTTGTATGTTAAGAGCCTTAGATTCATAGTAGGCCAAGATCGTTATCTATTTGTGATTCTGGCCTTTGATCTCTTCACATGGCACTGAATGTATTTAATGGGTGTTTACTGATCTTCCTAGTTCCAGAGATGGTATGCTACAACCTTCAGCCTGCCACTTCAGATCTCATTTGGTACAACACAGCTACGCAGTCTTGATTCAGTTTTATTGTGCTGCTAAGACGTGATAAGGGATGTGTACTAAAGTCATACAAGACAATAAAAGGCAAAATGCATAAGCAGGAGTGAAACTGTTGATACGGTGACAGCTAGCAGATCAAGAACTCAAGAGAAAAACTAAGAAGAGAGGAAATGCTAAGGAGAAAAAGCAATTAATCTGAAGGATAGCAGTTTTACAAGAATGAGAACAAGCCCATTCTAAAACGTAGTGTAGACCAACCTTTTTCTGGCTAGCCAGGACTGACTGGCTACCAGGAACAATAATAATCAATCAAAGAGTGTTATGCTTTCTGGCTCTCAAATCCATTTGGAATTACTTTGCTTTGTATACATTCTGATAATATTTGATAGTGAACTACAATTAACCGCAGGGAATTCATACTGTGACTGAACGTCAATCCAGCAAGTGTTTAGAAGTATGAAAGTGATCTGTTTGTTTAGGTTTTTAAATGCTGTCAGCACAACAATCTCTAACTCCCCACCAGATATTTTATTATGATATTGTTTGTGACAGCAGCAAAATATTTCAATTGAATTTCAGTGATAATCTTCTAAGTATCAAAATATTGATGCTTCCTATGGTTTTGACAGTATTTTGTCCTTCTTATTAACACTTACTAATAGCAAAAAAGAGTTTATCAGGTTGATCTAACGAAGTAAGTGGAGACATTTGTACTGGGATATTCTCAATATTTGAATTTGTCAGAACCAAACTATTCACCATGTCTAGAATCAAGTCTGTAAGCTGGCTCAGTATGTAGTATTCCAAGTATTCCAGCTCTTACTTTCCAATACAAACTTGCAGAATAGCATTTCGTTTGCTCATTAGATTGTGAGATTTTCTTGTTTGCTTGTTTTTTTTATTGTTGTTTGTTCATTTTGTTTTGTTTGTTTGTTTTTTAAGTCTGACAACTCACTCTTCACTTTGGAACCCTATTCCTTAGCAACACCTAGACATCCTTCCTGATGAGAACAGTCTATTCTTTGTTGCCATGCTTTTGTCTGAACACAGAATTCCTGTAGTTATTCCTGGAAGAAGTGTTTTGCAAGATGCAAACTCGCTGTTGATTACTTTCAAAATGTTTTCTGTAACTGCATGACAACTTTTGGGATCTGCTCAGCATTTTTACTCAGCTTGGTTTTTTTGACTTCTATTATACCTGGGAGTTGACTTTGCTATTTCTTCCCCTGCCCTAAATCTCAGCCAGTATCAGTAGTTATCCCTTCACATACTAGATGATAGTTATTTACAGTTATTGTATGTTACATTCAAAAGAAATCCTTAGAAAGGGGATTGCAGTTTAATCCCAGTCTATTCAAATCTCTTTCAGAGTCTTTCAGGGAAAATATGTAAAGAGAAAACAAGAAAACTTCAATTAGAACATGAAGTGTCTTGAACATTTTCAGTAAATTGTTTTATCCTCTTAATCCACAATTCATGTAGATCATCTGTTTGCAATATTTTAAAATAGTACATGCTTAAGAGTATTACTGTAGAGTGATAACATGTTTTCGGATATTTGATAGCATTTATCTTATTAGGCTGTTATTGTGTTATCAAAATTCTGTTTATTACTGTTAACGAGATATCCTACAAAAGTCAAGTTAGAACTTCCTCCATTTTGTTGCTAATACCTTTGTGTGTATATTTGGTACAATTTGAATCCTTAGTGGAAAAAGAGTCCCATCAGATTTTGTTTTAACCTAAGAAGAGTTGTGACTTGTCAGCCTAGTTTTGCATAGTCATTATTTTCAAAATGTTTTCTAGTGCACCCTTATTTATTTATTCATGTCATGTGGTGCTGGGCATAAATCAATGTGCTAGGGAGGGCTTGATTAAAAAAAATATATTTTTAAATCATGAAAATGTAAGTACAGCTGGGACGCATGTTTTTCAGTAATCTGAAAAGGAAAAAGTAACTAGGGAAATCAGTGTATCTTGATTTTAATCTTTGTGTTCTGTTGGCTTCAAATATTTTATTTTAGTAAGTTACAAGTCTATAAAGTTTAATATGTATTACTGTTACAGAGGTGAGTATATGTCATCATATTTGCTATATGTACTTATTTTTCCTTCTTCTCTTTCAAGTTCCTGAGGTTTGTTTGGGGAAATTTTATTACCCAGTATTGCCTTTAGAAGAAGTGTAGTAAAACAGAGCATCAATCAAAGGGTAGCAAGATAGGAGACATAAATTTAGAGTCTTTAAAAACAAAGCTCTCCTCTATGCTAATTACTCCTGGCCGTGATGCACGTCCTGAATCAACGCAAGCCCCTGGGGTAACTGCTAACACTAGCAGGGCAGAAGCCTTCACTCAGAGCAGAGCAGGAAAAAGAGGCAAAGCCTCACATATCTTACCGCAGTGTTTTCTAGAGCTGAATAGGGAAAATATTTTTTTTTTCTATTGATCTTCTTTGGTGGCAGCTGGGCTGGTGAATGGGTGCAATAGCCAGCCCTGGTCTTGACCCTGACTCCAGCTGCTGTATGGAGCTTTAGTGCAGGTGGGGCTGGGCATTCACTATGTGCTTGGTGCATACACATAATTATTGTTATTTCTAAGTCTGTTTCAGTTTTGACTTTTAAGTTATTCCTTGGCAACTCAGTGTTTTTTTCCTGCAGCTGACCATAGGGTCATCTCTGTGAGGAATGTCTCAGCAGAGGCGGTAGCTGTGAGGCAACAGGAGTTGCTCAATGCACTTCATCAGGGATGCTCTGGTCTGAAGAGCATTTGCCTTACACACACCGTGAGAGCAAAGCCATTTGTTCTATTTTGAATATCATTTGTGAAAAAACAAACTTTATCAAGTTCAAGCTTCTCAAGATTATTTGGCCTGATTTTACAGCCTGAATTTCTGTTCTGAAAATGATCTTTTGTTTTTTCTCCTTCTGTTGTTTCTCCCACTTGGTTTATTTTGAAAATGGGTATTTGTCTCTAACAAATGCATGTTTTTAACCTGTAAAAGTCTATTATCCACTAAAGACATTTTTTTTTTCACTCAAAATCCTATCATTTTACCTGCAACAGTGATGGGAGCTCTGGTTTTAAGCTTGGGGTGTGAGATGTAGATACAGGAGGACCGAGCATATTATGCACTCTGATGTGTTTTTTGGTGGGATTTTGAGCAAATCTGTTTATCTCCTTGTTTCTTACCTTATCTTTAAAATGGAAGATAGACCTAGAATTACTTTGAATATTACTGTAGTTTCTAAGTGACAATTTGAAAGTGGTAATCACTTCCAGAGAGCTGTCTCTGCCTTGGTATCAATGTACAAAACCATATTATGAGTTAGAAATCCTTACTCTGGTGCAGAGATATGAACAAATTCATATAATATGAGCTGTTGAGAAACTGGGCAGTACATGCTGCTTTAATCACTGGAGCCTAAACCCAGTAAGATTAATCTAGAGTTCCATAGCATCTGCTGAAGAAAATTACTTTCGAAGTTAAAAGGCAATGCAGAAAAACACAAACACTGCAAGTTTTTTATCAAAGCTATTTCAGAAGAAACTCCATCACTATTCTAGACATATATTAGATTTCTCCTTTATTCCACTAATGCTAAAAATGTACATTAACATATCCAAGTAAAAATGTGTTCATTGAGCTGGTGTAATACACTATCGGAATATTGAATTTTTTACACTATTCAGTCAACAAAGCCAAATTGCATTGAAAGTACAAACAACCTTGAATTATATTTATTCATGGAGACTTTGTTCAAGATTGCTGCTGATATTAAGTAACTGTCTACAGGGTTCTGAAATACAGTATTTTGTATTGATGCGGAGAGGATTGATTGCAGAACAAAGAATTTACTGATGAAGTTTGAGCTGGATTTGGATTTCTGATCTACTAGAAAGGTATAAGAAAAAATAATTAAACTAAAATCATTTAGCATGCTCACTTCATGCAAACAACTCTATCTCAAAAAGAGATTCACTACATGGTAAGCTGTATTACATAATCCTTTGTTTACACAACAATCATCATCTGTCATGTTTATAATTATAATCGTTTATGAATCTTTGTCATAAACTTTAATCATTATTTTGTATTTAAGTAAATACAATGTATCTTGCAGTTAAAACACAATTCCTCTGTGATTTAGCTATTTTAAAATATTTTCTTTAGGTGATCTTTTCATTCATGGGGACATTGTTAAAAAGAAACTATTCAGATGATCTAGGAAAATGCACCAAAAAAAATATCCCAAACTAACAACCCTGGCATGAGAGGCTGATTATGTAAGTTTGTTGATGATGTATGTTTGCCTTGATTGCTTTTTGTAGGTACATTCCAGATATCTCCTGTGAAATCCATTCTGAATACAGTTTGTAAAATAAATGTAGTATTATTAGCAACACTTTAAGATGTTCCTGTGCTGCCCTCAGCAACAGAAGAACTTCACGAAGAATCTGGGTTTAAAATCATAAATGTCTGATTAATCATGATGCAATGAGACAGATGTGATTAAGAAACATAAAATTTATACAGTTTTTTTTTTTGGTAACTCTTAATATTATAGTTTTAAAAATGCCTATATAATTATTTACTAATTACTCGATTGTGTTTCTAATGCTACACCCTGTAGAGCTAAACAATCACTCAGAATCACAGAATCGTAGGGGTTGCAAGGGACCTCTGGAGATTGAGTCCACCCCCCCCTGTCAAAATAGGTTCCCTAAAGCAGGTCACATAGGTAGGCGTCCAGGTGGGTCTTGAATATCTCCAGGGAAGGAGACTCCATAACCTCTCTGGGCAGCCTGTTCAGTGCTCTGTCATCCTTACAGTAAAGTTCTTCCTCATGTTTGCATGGAACTTCCTGTGTATCAGTGTTTTCTTGTTGCCCTTTGTCCTCTCATTGCACACCACTGAAAAGCCTTGCCCCATCCATTTGCTGATGTTAGTAGCGTATATTTTTTGAACTGTTTTAGTTCAGAACAATGTAGTCAGCATCATTAGTTTTAACCAATTTATAAGTAGACTGTGTAATACTAACTTTCGTAGATGCATGTATATTTGTAGGTAAAGGAGACAAACTCTTTTGGCTGTGAAATGTTGATGGCTTACTGTCATGTTTGTTGAGGACATGAAAGAACAGGGAGAGTTTTTGACTCATATTTCTTTCCTTAAATAAAGAGTCTCACTAGCCTGTGAACAGTGTATGTTGGTAAAGACATGCAATAATTGATTATATTCATTCAAAAAGTGAAATGATATAATTGAAGGGAAATAAGAATTGATTTTGCTTAATGAGGAACGAAAACTTTTAATGGTGCATGAGAAAATCTTGGATAAAAAAAGGGTTAATCTTGACTTGAAATGAAACACTGACCTTGTTCCAAATTTGAATTTCTTTAGCCTCAAAAAATTCTGTGATATTGAACTAAAACCATTTCAAGATAGAAATTGAAACTTTTTATGGGGGGAAAAAAAAGATATTTTCAAAATGTTACTATAGAAATGTTTCTAGTCTTTTATTTGAATAGATATCACCCAAAAAGTTTGAGTTAGTTTTTTATATGGTTGTGAAACTGTGCTTTTAGCTAATAATACATTTGCCAAAACTTACTGAAAAACTAATTGTTCTCATCAAGTGTATGTCTTTTAACTGGGGGGAAAACATAATTCTCTCTCTTTTCTTGCATATAGCAGAGCCATATCAATTCACTAGCACTTGCAAGAAGGGCTCTCATGGCTTTTTTAAGTGGAACACTTAACAAAAAGAATTTCTCTCAAAGTAGAGTCACTTTCAGTGCCCAAAATAAGTGAATAAGAAGAATTATATGGTAGCAGAAACAAGAGGTTTCAGTTGAGATCAAACCTGTGTGCAGGTCCAAGGTGCATCTTAAGGGCAAGAGGAAATGTCTCTTGTGAAACACTTCAACAAGGAGGAGACTAGTAGTCAATTAGAACAGCTGACCTCAGTTAAGCATCTAACTGAAAACTGTCTTCCAGTCCCTGAGAGTACCAAAAAGTTCTGCTCTGCAGCCCCTGATCTGATGCAGTCTTTCAGAAGCTTTGGGCAGCTGTGCCCAAGCACAGCCCCAAAGATGCAGTGGGGGCAGGGAACTGCACTAAGCCCCAGGCAACCCCTTGGCTTGCCTTTCCTCTCAATAGAAATGTTTATCTTGAATCTCCTTAAAGTTTTGATGCATCAATAGACAATTGCAGACTTTGCAATTTGTAAATACATCCTAAAGATCTATGCCATAGATTTGCCTGAATATTGCTGGCCTTGACTTTTTCCTTGTCACCCTGACTGCCTTGTTGCTGTGGCCTCATCACTGCAACCTTGCACAGCCAACTCATAGCTGACTGTGGGCTCCTTGCTCCAGCACTTGCCCTGATCTTGCTCAGCTCAGTGAAGTGTGGTGGGTAGATCACTAGAAAATGTTTCTTCTTACAAGAAGAAAATCTGGGTCTAAACCATGGGTGTCCAACCTTTTGGCTTGCCTGGGCTGCATTGGGTGAAGAGAAATTTTCTTAGACCACATATGAAATATATGATATAGATCAATTTTTGTTAAACTGATGCATAAATATTACAAATCTAATTAAGAGTATATCACAATTTATTTTATACTTCTTGTGAACTTTTAGAGACATTGAAAATTACAAAATTCATTGGCACCATATGAGTATTCTGGATGTTTCTTCTGCAGTGAATATGCTCACCTATTAAATTATTTTATGAAATAACACTAACCCAAGTGTAATAATTACATAAGAAAACTTGCATGTCTGCTTAATAACAAAAAACATGTAATCACAGGCACACGTGTGTGTAGATAGGTTCAAATACAATTATTGACAATCACTGTGTTTTACTTGCCAAGATGCATAAGTGCATGTAACTTGTAATGTACATGGGCTTTTGTTCAACTGAGAGAGTACAGTGAGTGTGACAGGTAGAGTTAGCATTGCACTGTGCCTTCCCCTCCCCAGCATTCCATTTTTGCCTACTCAGTCCCTGCTTCATCCACAAACAGTCAACTCATGAAAAATATCACAAAAATCACATAATAATGTTAGACGTGTTTGTGGTTTGGGTACATCCATTCTAAACCAAAGGATGTCTGTAAATAACTTAATACGTGCTCATTTTTTTTTTAGGTGTGTCATCAGAAATCTTAAAGGTGAGGGCATGTTAATTCCCAGGAATTTGGAATTTGCTGGCAGTTGTAATCTAAGTTTTCTCTGCTTGCTCAATCTTCCAACAGCGCTACAGACTCAAGAAAAAATAATGGTAGGAGCTGAGCTGGACCTTTAGGATATCTTTACTAAGCATACTTCTGGGAACAGTTGCACCAAAATTATTTGCAACTGGCTAGTGATCCATCTATAACATATGAGCAAAACTCGGGAATTTAAAAACACACATTCTCTTTGAGAGAGCTGGTGTCTTAGTTTCTA
>WBMW01004135.1:1630437-1721452 GCA_013396635.1 Penelope pileata | reverse complement strand
GTGCCCTGGAGTTCCTGCGAGTCTGTGCAGAGTCACACTGGCAGCCTGCCCATGCTCGGATGCATGGGGCGACCCGTCCGTCCTGGTGGTCAGTGGCTGAGCTCTGCTCAGGGTGACAGCCGCTTTGTGTGTGGAGGTTGTTTCTTGGGAGAGATCCGGATGAAGCTCAGCCTCACTCTCTTGCTGACCATGGTTGCGTCCATGGCTTCATTTTGTAGAGATGAACTTGGGCCCATGCCCCAGATGGGTCTGTCAGAGGCTCAGGAAAGTCAATGTTACTGTGGGCCCGAAGCAGCAGCCCCTCGCACCGGGCCTCCACCTGGACCCTGCTCCTGGGCAGGAGCTTCCCGAGCAATCTAGTGTGCCCTAGGGTACACTGGTGGATCCAAGGAATCGCCTAGTGAATACTGGGAAGACTCTAGGACATCCTAGAGAATACTGAGGAGTTCTGGGAGCACTCTTGAGTGACTTAAGAGTGCCCTGGGGGTTCCTGGGAGTCCACTGTTGCATGCTGGGAGTCCTATAGTGCACCCTTTGTTGTCCTCTGAGGAGCTCTGGGAGCACTCTGTCATGTCTCTGATTGCAGTGGGGTTCCTGGCCGTACTCTAGGGGACACTGAAAACCCTGCAGGGCACTCCAGAGCACACTGAAGAGCTCAGGGAGCACTCAAGCTTGCTCTACAGTGCACTGGCTGTCCCTTGGAGTCCTCCAGGGCACCCCGGGAGGTCCGTAGAGACGCGTTTCCTCACGGCCCTCCCCAGCACGCCGGTGCCTGGCAGCGGCTCTGTGGGAGGCACCTCTCGGTGGCTGGCAGAGAAGCGTCCCGAGGTGGTCGTTCTGGCTGTGCTCGTGGCCGCAAAAGGGTGCCTGGTGCGGGAAGTTCTGCGGTGCTGAGCAAGCTGTTCCACTTCTGGCTTTCCACTCACGTGGGGCTTCCACTCTGCCTCCAAAGGCCTTTTGAGGCCAAGTGTTCCATGGCTGCCCTGAAGGAGCCAGTGCTGAACAGAGCCTGGATGTGCCTGTGGCCACAGCTCTTTCTCACTGAGAAGTTCGGGGCCTGGCCTGAAACACGAGGGGCTGATGTGTGGGGTTCATTTCTCACATGTACTGTTTGTATGCAGATGTGCTTTTCTTATATGTGTGCAAATGTGACTAACGCTGAGCATGTCTTATTCTATTACAGTCTAGTAGTGTTGCTTTTCATATGTCTCTGGAAGCTATATATGTGTGATTGCGTGTATTTATTTTTCTGATATTTATCCCTCATGGATCAGTTTTGACTGTTTGGTATGATGCAGCTATTTTCTTTTACATTCTATGTACTTGTTTTTGTGAAAGCAGAACAACCTGTGAGGAACAGTTATAGTAACAAGTTAAGGATGCATGGATCTTTCTGTGAGATGCATTCTGCACCGAAGCGAGGAATTATGTGAAGAGAGGAAGGGAATCCCCTGCCAGGGAGCTGCTGCCGGGCACCATGATCCCTCCTCATGTTGGTGCTGCTCTGATGTGGCTGGGGCAGGGCCTGGAGCAGCGAGGTCCCACTCACACAGATGGAACTGAACTTGGCGAGGGATGTTATAAGCAACAAGAAGGGATTCTGCAGGTATATTGGTTGGAAGAGACAGGCCGAAGAGTGTACTTCATTTGATAAATGAGAAAGGAGAACTGGCCACAACAGATATAGAGAAGGCTGAGGTACTTAATGAGTTCTTTGCCTCAGTCTTCACTGCCAGCCAGGATTCTCATATTTCTCATGTCACTGAACCTCACATCCATGAACATTGAGGTAGGAACTGGGAGAGTAAGCCCTCCCCCATTGTGAGGGCAGAGCAAGTCCAAGACCACCTCATGAGACTGAATGTGTACAAGTCTATGGGGCCAGATGACTTGTATCCAAGGGTCTTGAACAAGCTGGCTGAGGTGGTTGCCGAGCCGCTCTCCATCATCTTTGAAAAGCTCTGGCTGTCAGGAGAAGTCCCCAGTGACTGAAAAAAGGTGAACATCACTCCCATTTATAAGAAGAGGAGGAAGGAGGACAAAGGGTACTACAGGCTGGTGAGCCTCACCTCTGTGCCTGGGAAGATCATGGAAAAGATCCTCCTGGAAGACATGTTAAGGCACATGAGGGACTAGTGGGTGATCTGAGACAGCCAGTGTAATGGAAAAAAAGGTCCCAAAACTCTCAACGACTAAGCCATTCTTCAATTCTCTTACATTCTTCAGCTTCTTCTCTCTCAAGCTTCTACATCCAGCTCCTTCAAGCTCCAGCTTCTTCCTCAACCTTCCCACCAAGCTATTTTCTTCTCTGGCTGGCTGGCCTTTATCTAAGCCTGGGACAACTCCGCCCCAGGTCTACCCCTTCCGGTCACAGGTGCAAGTGATGCACCTGTGTTCCCCAGGCCAGCCACACCCCTCCACCATGTGCTCAATCATTAGTTCATGCTGTGATCTATTGTTTCCCTACAGCCAGCATGGCTTCACCAAAGGAAGGTGGAACCTGATGAATGTGGTGGCCTTCTATGATGGAGTGACAGCATTGGTAGAAAAAGGGAAGGTGACTGATATCAACTACCTGGACTTGAGCAAGGCCTCTGACATGGTCCTCCACCACATCCTTATCTCTAAGTTGGAGAGAGATGGATTTGAAGGGTGGACTATTTGGTGGATAAAGAATTGTTTGTCAGGCCACAGCCAGAGGGTTGCAGTGAATGACTCTATGTCCAGGTGGAGGCCAGTAACAAGCGATGTCCCCCAGAGGTCTGTCTTGGGACCAGTGCTTTTAAACATCTTTATCAGTGATGATGGGATTGAGTGCACCTTCAGCAAGTTTACTGATGACACCAAGCTGGGTGGTGCAGTTGAAATAATAGTAGGGATGCCATCCAGAGGAACCTTGCTAAATTTGAAAGATGAGCCCGTGTAAACCTAATGAGTTTCAACAAAGCAAAGCATAAGGTTTGCACTTGGGTCAGACTAATCCCATATATATGTACAGACTGGGAGAAGAACTCATTGAGAGTAGCCCTGCAGAGAAGGACCTTGGGGTCCTGGTGGATGAAAAACTGAACATGNGTCAAGGGGGTTGGAACATGATGATCCTTGGGGTCCCTTCCAACCCAGGCCGTTCTGATTCTATGATTCTGTGTCCTGATGACTGGAAGTTTATAGCTCATTCTCTCAGAGTTTACTTCTCTCTGTCTTGTTTTCCAGTTTGACTGCATGTTTTTATCCCGCAGCTGCAAAAGCATCATGATATTTACCTGCTGCANCAGGTCTGGGGCCCCCAATACAGAGAAGATGTGAAGCTTTTAGAGAGAGTCCAGAGGGCCACAAAGATGATCAGAGGGCTGGAACACGTCCCATACGAAGACAGGCTGAGGGAGTTGGGCTTGTTCAGCCTGGAAAAGAGAACGCTGTGGGAAGACCTCATTGCAGCCTTCCAGTATTTAAAGGGAGATTATAAACAGGAGGGAAATCAACTTTTTACAAGGGTAGATAGTGATAGGACAAGGGGGAATGGTCTTAAGCTGAAGAAGGGAAAGTTTAGATGAGGTGTTGGGGAAGTTTTTCACTGAGAGGGTGGTGAGGTGCTGGCACAGGCTGCCCAGAGAGGCTGTGGATGCCCCATCCCTGGAGGCATTCCAGGCCAGGCTGGATGGGGCCCTGGGCAACCTGATCTAGTACCAGATCTGGAGGTTGGTGGCCCTGCCTGCGTCAAGGGGGTTGGAACATGATGATCCTTGGGGTCCCTTCCAACCCAGGCCGTTCTGATTCTATGATTCTGTGTCCTGATGACTGGAAGTTTATAGCTCATTCTCTCAGAGTTTACTTCTCTCTGTCTTGTTTTCCAGTTTGACTGCATGTTTTTATCCCGCAGCTGCAAAAGCATCATGATATTTACCTGCTGCAAGGGGAACAATAGGTGACAGCCTGAATCAGTGATTGAGCACCTGGTGAAGGGTGGTGGCTGCCTGGGGAGCACAGGCAAATTGTTTGCACCTGTGCTCCCCCAGGTGACTGGAAGGGTTGGACCCAGGGTGGGGCTGCCCTGGGCTCATTTAAGAGCCAGTCACGGAGGGGAGTGTATTTTCTGTGTGAGCTGGCTGTTGGTTGGAGGAAGTGTTGTTGTGGTGGTGGTGGGGGAATCACTGTCACATGAGCCTGAAACTTCTGTTACTCCTGTTTATGGCTATTAAACCCTCAAATACTTTATCTAGAATTGCTAAAAATTTATCTGAAGCTATCTCTCTGCTTTGCGTGACATCTGCATACATCTTTCTCAAAGGTTTTTCTAGTTACTGAGCTTGCAGACTTTTGAGAAGGATGGTCTTAAGACAGCTATATTCAAATACAGCTTGTTTGTTGGGTTTTTTTTCCTTTTTTTTTTGTTATTATTATTCATTTTGTTTGTATTTTGGGATAGGTTGTTTTTGTTCATAAACATTTTAGTTGTTCAATACGATCTTATGCATCTCAACTTTTCTACTTGACTGTGCAACCAGCACAACGCAAATGAGCCCCTATCCTCAGTGCTCAAATAGAACCTCAGCAATAGTTATACGCCTGTGCTAATGATTACAGGTATGTGGCACAAGTAGCAGTGCTGAATTTCAAGCTGCTGGAGGTGATGACTTTAGAGGCACAGAAAGATCAGAAATTATAAAATTCTATTCCAGACTGTTGGACAGGTGTCTTGTTTCTTTCAAGCCTAATTCAAAGAATTTGCCCTGTTGGCTGTGTCAATGTTTGTATCAAGATTTCTTCCTGTTTCTTCAGGAGTCTCCATCTCTTACACTTTTTCATATGTGTTCTTGAAGCTTTGTCTTCTCAAAAACTGAAGTTAATTGGATTTCAGAGAATAAACAGAACAAAATGTGTTCAACCCTTAACCTTCTTTCTTTTTGCTGTCTCTCATTTAAGTTATGTCCATTAAAGTTAACTGGCTTTCTGATTCAGAGTATCATCCTCCTAGAATGCTAGTACTTATGAGGCTATATTTAGTACCACTTGAAATTCATCTGGCTTGTTTTGCTTGTTGTTTGTGCTTATGTAATGAGATTTAAGTATTTCAAAACTCCTTTCCTTATTTTTAGGTTTTTCTTACTCTATGGTATCTCTTGCTAAAGGACTTAAACTTGAAATAAAATTTTCTGCCTCCTTTCTTTACTACTCTGCTGAGATTCTTCCTACTCAGATTAAGTTCAAAACACCTTATTCAGAAAGAAGCATCAGAAAACTGATGCTTCAGTTATGTGGCTGTCCTCATATGCCTTCCACTCTTCTCAGACTGTAGTGTGAGTTTCATTTCACCTGATGATGAACCATAGTGGAGACCTTGTTCAAGCCAACCATTTGGGCTCTCTTTTTTATGGCTGGTATGCACAAGACATCTCTGGAAGATGATTTTCTCCTACAACATTTATGAGAGAAGTCAATTCATATTCACCCTGTAGAGCTAAGTGATTTCCTTCTATGAGTAATAACAAACCAAGTCATCTAGCTTACACCAGATGCCTAGTTGACTAGTTTTTTAAAATATATAATGTTTTGAAGTCAGTCAGTTCTGTGTGACACGTAATTGGTGTTTACAACCTTGAGGGACTGTCCTCATTGTCATGCTGAGGAATAGAAATGAAGACACCTTTGGATAACTGTGCAGTGCTGTGGGAGAGTTGCCAGAATATGCTCACATGTGTGTCCTGGATCAATCTTTCTTTACGCTGATAAAAAGGGAGACTAGCCAGCTAATAAAAGCCCCTAAATGGAGTACCTAAATTTAGGCACTCTCAATGCAGCAGTGTAGCTGAACTCAAGTTTCAACAGTGAATGGATTCATCATTTTCTCTCTGTTCTGAAATGGCTCCTAAATTACGATCTAGGGATTCAAACATTGCAACTATGTGGGTCTTGCTTCTAGTCATTTTCTGAAGATGCAGATCTAGAGCCATTTACGCTGAGAATTTCTCTTGCAGTCTTTAAAGAATTAAAAAGACTATTTATGAAAGATTTACTGAAGATAGCCTTTTTTTCATTTTATGCCCAAGAAATTTCTTGTTGTTCAATCGATTTTAGTAAGTATTTTTTAAAATAGCCTTGTGGTCATATTCTGTGTCTACTTGGGATCAAATGCAATTTATTTCTGGATATTTATATGCAATTATTTTATCCAGGCTCCTTCTCCCCTTTAGCTATCTTAGTGCCTGAGGTTACTTTAGACCAACATTGATAAAATTCATTCTCTGATTAAAAAATGAAGTCTGATATCAAAACTCCATGTAGGCTGTACACTTCCATTGTTACAAAGTCCTTATTGTCCTGGGTTCATAGGCTGCAGTCTTTAGGATATTGAATTACTCCACAGCTTGCTATACTCTTATACTCTGCATTTTAAAAAGTGTTCATATATTGTGGATGCCATTTGAATACCAATAAATTTGAAAATTTGCGAAAAGAGAAGCGGATGTCAGGAATATAACTATTGCTCAAAGGCTTCTTTTAAAGTTTCCTGGCTTTTTTTTTTTTAAAAAAAATCCAGTAAGTGTTAAAATAATCTCTAATTTAAGACACTCAAATATCCTGCTATCTATAATTGTCATTACATTTATAAAGGAAACCATATAATGTCTAGAACAGGTAGAGTACAGCAGCTTCAGTGTCAGGTTGATTTATGCAGATAGGAAGCTAAGAACTTATTGAAGATTATGCAAGAAGTTTATGGCAAAACCAATAATAGGTAATTGACATTTTAGACACAGTATCATCTACCTCTAATATAAGTGTGTCCAAAATAGCCTATGAGGAAAGAATGAGTATTCTGTAGTGAAAATAAATAAAAAGCAGATATTGTTTGTTATTTTATTTCACTAAATAGGCATTATATTCAGGCCACATTGCAAGTAAATTTAAATAAAACTAATTACAAAATCTCCAAGATTTTCTTTTTCTAGGAGTTTAATGAAGCATGAACTAACCAGTACCACCCACAAAAAAATCAACCGCTGTTTTAACTAAGTCATGAAGCAGACAGTGGAAGGTTATTACACACTTCAAATACTTGAATGAAATTGCAGTCCTGGAATTCTTATAGACCAGCAGCACTAGTACATATACTGATATTTCAAGTGTTAGCATAGTTAAGGTGGATTATATAGTAGAATAATGCTGGCCCAAAGCACAGGACCAAATAAAAATCAACAAAAAGCTGTTGAATTTCTTAATTGGGCTGTTTCTGCTGAGATCTCTGAACTAAGTCAGTCATGGATGATTCCCTTTCTAAGACAACATGGCTACTGAGTGAGCTGAAAACTTGTGGCAAGTATTTTGCTTCTGCTGGATGGGTTTGGAGAGGGGGAATTAAATCCTGATTGCATTGAGAAAGGGACTGAACTTTCCCACAGTAGCACAGTGCTGCCAGCTGGGCCAGTCATGGCTTGTCACACCTAAAGCCCTTGGGACCAAAGCTCTTCTTAGGAAAGAAGGTGTGCAGGAATAGGGGGATGATGGGGAGAGGGGGATAGAAATAAAATCAGTTTTTAACATGCAGAAGAGCTGAGGAAAGCAGGCAGCTATTGTTGGAGAATGAAGTAGCAACAGCCAGCAGGAGACTGAGCAACACTTATCACTGCTAAATCAGTGGAAGATGTCCCCACTAAGCACAATTGCCACCCCTGCTAACCAGCTGCCATTGACATTAAATATTGTGGAGCTGAGCTCAGTTCTCTCAGAGGCATGCTGATTAAAACTGCCCTGATTAAATGGTGTGTTCTATAAGAAGTGGTGCTTCGTATTTTGTCTTCATAATACTTTAAATTGCACTCTATCCCCACAAGGTATTTTGCCTTTCTCCATTAAAAATGGACAACTGACTTTTAGAAGTATAGAACTACTGCAGTACTCAGCTGATTTCAGTTTGGGTTTCTGGATGCTAAGTTCTTTTTTTAAAAAAACTCCTTGGGTTTTTATTATTTGCTGAGTAAAAAAAGTTTTTAACCACACCTGTGTGGTTAAAAATCTGTCAGTATCTCTAAGTCACTCAATATTTTTTCCATAACATACATTAAAAGTTGTGTAAAAGGCCAGAAACTGTTTGTCTCACATCAGTGTGGAATATTATGGTTTTTTTTACCATGCTGATTTAAGTTTTCACAGCAATAGCTCCATTAAGGTCTAGAATGGGCTTTCACATCATAAAAGCTCACTATTTTTAAATTATTTGTATTCTAGGATAAATGTATGATGTACTTAAAAAATTATTCCAGACTGAAAATGTTTTGTGCAGTCAAGGAAAAAAATCTGGTAAAATATAGGAAAGCAATGAACATGTACATGTATAAAATGATCTCATATCAAAGAAAGATGTTTCTGATAGGTAGGAGGAGAATGGCAGTTTTTCTTTTCCCACCCTCTCAAATGATGTGCTATGTCCTGCACTATCTTTGTATTTTGGAGGATCTTTAGAGGAAAGAATCATAGAGTGGCCTGGGTTGGAAGGGACCCCAAGGATCAACAGGTTCCACCCCCCCTGCCACAGGCAGGGCTGCCAACCTCCAGATCTGGTACTAGATCTGGTTGCCCAGGGCCCCATCCAGCCTGGCCTTGAACACGTCCAGGGATGGGGCATCCACAACCAAATATGACCAAAGAAGGTCATATTGTTTTTAATTTTTACAGGAGTTTGGTAAAATCTTCCCCAGGTAGTAATAATTATTGCCAAAATGGGGAAAAAAGACTGCAAATGTAAATGCTGCTCTTTCATGAGCAGAGAAGATCCTCTCTGCTTCTTGGCTTGTTATTGTGTCCTGCATTACTCATGGGAAGTGACTATGCTTTTCTGTACTTCCTCTCCACTACTGGGGGAAAAAAACCCATAGCTGCACACATAGGTTAGACTTCATTCTTCTTTTGAGGTTTTTATCTTGTCCCAGCTTTCCTTTTAAGCTGCACACCTTTGGAGTAGGAATTTGTTTGTCTTCTGCAGCCCCAGGGATATTCTCTTTACTTACCAATTCAGATGAGGTTTAAATAATGTACAGTTAGCAAAGTAAATGAAACACATAGGACTCCTTTGCCCTTAAGGAACTGTTAACAATGACTGGAATTTCACTCTGTACTCTCTCTGTGCAGTGTCCTCTGTTGTGTAGAAGGGAGAGGATAAGAGGGTGAAAGGAATGGAAGAGCAGTAGACAAGGTTAGGCAGGACCTACCCATGGAACAGGCTATAAAAGAGACCTTGTACTGTTCTTGCAAAGTGCCCCAGGAAGCAAGTGGCTACCTGTGCAATTTGGATGGAGACAATCTACTTTGGCTCAGCAAGTATTTTGCAATAATGTGAGTCAAGGACTGTCCCTTGCCCCATACACCTGAGAGTTCTTGTTTGACATTGTGATATCTGAACATCTTCCATTTGAAATTAGTATCAGCAGCAACACCCGTCATTTACTTGAGGGAGAATGAGGGTTTTCTCTTTTCAGGAAAAGAAGTCTTTGTGAGTTAGGATATTGGGAGTGGTCTTGTTTGTTTTAGTTCTATTAATACTGTAGATTTGGTGAAGAAGGCTGTAGAATACTTCACTTACTGACAGGGGCATCCAGGTCCTGGTGGTACTTCTGTGAATAGGTCAAGGAAAATCTCATGAACCCAAAGGAGTAAGCCCTAAGAAAGAGCTCTCTTCAAAGCCATCTGTGTTTTGTTCATCTTGAATCTGTAGAGAACCCCCTGAGGCTTCAAGGAGAGAGGGCACTGGCATAGTAGTGAAAAACATCCCTTATCCTCCCCATCACTTGACTAACTCACAGTGTTATATAGAGAAGGAAGGCTGCCTCAGGAAGAGAAGTGCTGGAAATCAATATTTGATCAGATCAGTTCGTGTTTATTGACATGAAAGAATATTTCATAGAATCATTGAGGTTGGAAGGGACCTTGGGAGATTGTCTAATGGATACTTAATGTCAGTAAGTGTTTTCTAATCTGATTTGCCCTTTTTCATAAACAGAAATGGTCAGAAGGTACTTCTGCCTCCAGGCAACGATACCAGCTACAGAGGAACTCATGATAACTGCTTTCAGTGGTAGCTGAGAGAGGAGCCCTGGCTGGCAAACATTGCCCACACTCGATGGAATAACTATTTTTATAGCTCTGTTTCCTGGATGTTGCATGGCATTCATGTAAGATACACAGCAGGATTCTTCTGCTCTATTACTGGGCCTTTTCCTTAATGGTTAGAGATGCAGAGAGTGACTGCACATGTAATGCATCAAAGTGAAATATGAGGTTTACTTGTGATAAGTGAAATACTGGTAAATAGGCGCTAATCTTTGAGATGGTTATCACATTAATTTAGTAAGACCTTTCTCCAGCTCTGACAGGCTATGAACACCCAGTTCAGTACTTGGACATTTGACAAACATCCTTTAGTCTTGCAAGAAATGATTTTCATTACTTATTAACACAAACTGGAGATCTTCTTCCACAAGAGAAATATGCGTGTCCCCCCACCATGCTTATGCTATTTTGAAGGATTTGTAAACATGCAGTTTGCAGGTGGCCCTAGAAGTAACTCTTGTAGAGTTTCTTGTACGTCAAGCAAAGTCCAGTGGCTCCTAAACTGTTTTTGGTTGGGCTAGACGCAATTGCTAAAGTATGACCTTGAATACTAGAGTTGCCATTTAATTTTTTATCTTCCAGTCACAACTGCTATGCTCCTATTCAGAGTAATGACCTCCATCTTGAGACATCATGCTTGAGACTAGACATCTGTGAGCAGTGAAGAAACACCATTAGATAACTTATTCTCTTTAGGGATTATTCTCTTTAGGGATTTATAGTGTTCCTCATCATTGTGATACATACTTGGCTACAAGTAATAGATAATTATAGTACATAGTAGTAGACAGTCTTTCTGTAATAGCTACTCATATTCTAGGTGTATTTCTCTCTAAATATATCGCATATTATTTTCTAAATATAACTTTTCTGCAGTCAGAGCTACACTGCTAACTTGAGTAGAAATATACAGTCAAGTCTCTAGTACGTACCAACAGGAAAGTAGCTGGAGTTCAGTGGGTTTCAGAAAGGGCTGGAAAACTTGCAAAGACCAGTACAGCATTTCCTCCAACACATTACAAATCATACTGTTCTTACACTATTGAGAAAGGGGGAGAATATATCATGCAGAGCTATCATGGTATATTTATTATCCAATAGTTAAAGCTAGGTGATTTCCATAGACCTATTAAAACCCCATGGAGTTGAAAACTATTTTACCAACGTATCTCTAATGAGTATGTGAATAGTGTGAGGAGGGGCAAAATGAGGCAGTACTGAAAAAAGGAAACACCACACATACAAATACATTAAGCTTTGGATGGTAAAATGCCAAATGATAACAGAATATTACATGTTTTGTTAACAGTGGTTTCGTATCAGTTGTTTAATATTGGGGAATGCAGCAGATAAGTGTATGTGAGGGAGCAGAAATGAGAATTCAAAAAGCGGGAAGAAAAAAAGGTTTGAAGATGCAGAAAGTTGTTTGAGAACTGATTGTATAACATGTATAGACACATTATAAGATCAAAATGGCTGTTGAAAGGGAAGCTGTAATTAGGATCCTTTAAGAGGAGTTTTCTGCATGCCCAGTTTTTCACGGCTGTTCTCTCCTTTTTGTGCCATGTTTCCTCCTTTCTGTGCCATTGCTCAGAAAAGGCTGTTGGGTGTCCAGGAGCTCAGGCAGTACTGCTGTGCAGGCACAGTAAATCCAAAATGTCTGACATGCGTTGCTCTGACTGCACAGAAATAACTGTACATTACAGGCTGGTTTGGAGGATGGGATTGCTTTTTTTCATTCAATTCATTGAACAAATGTGTTAAAGAACTAAAATGTGATGCTTTTGTGTTTCACCAAAACTGCAGGGAAATCACTTTTTTTTTCTTGTCATCAACACATTTTCTTTATTCACGTAACAGTAGGTGTCATTTCTTTTTAATTATGCCCAGCTATCATATGTTGCTTTTATTTGTTGAGGATGTTAGTTTCAGGGAAAATAATTTAGACAGTTCCATTTTTCAGGCAACAATACACTAAATCCTGTGCTTACAAATTGCAATTAGATAAGAATTCTTCTTTCCACAATCAAATGTGGCAGTTTCTTACTGGAAAGTAATGATGAATCAAGCTTATAGTGTAAAATGGGAAGATCAAAGCATTCAAAGAAAATGTAATGAAGAAAATACACTTTTATGGCTTGGCATTTTAAATGTCCTCTGTTATATATCACCGTGGCAGCATACAATAGTGTAAGTCTGTCTTTGGGAATGAATACAGATTAATGCAGCCTCATTTTCTATGTCAGAATTTACTTCTTATGATGATGATATTTCTTCCCACACTCCCCACATACCCCTCTCTTCCCACCCCAGAACTTTAAAGTACTTTAAGCAGATTTAGCCTGTCAACAAGCCTTTGCTAAAGGGTTTTGTAGCCTTTGGTAATGACTTCTAATTTACGTGACTAATTATCCCGGGATAAATAGAGATGAGATGCTTTAGGATAAGGCTAATCTGCATGTCTGCTGGAAGCCTGAATAGTGCATTTTATAAAGATACAAAACTCAGCAATTCAATGAAATTAAGGTTGTGACAAAAGGCAGGTAAATTCAAAATGAAGGCGAATACTCTACTTCATAAGCTGTTACAGTTGAATGTGAGAAAGCTGCCAATGACGTGGCATGAACATAAGTTATCAGCCCTGATTCTGTTTATTTATACCAGAGTTTGAACAGATTTTGCCTATGCCGTTTACATGGATATATTCACATACAGAACTGCACCATGATTTGCCTCTCCTCAGCACTCATCTTGCCATGATTTTATTGCCTTATTTAAAACACAATGGTTGTCTGTGACTACCTCACTCCTGTTCATGCCAGTGTAAACAACCAGCAACGTATGTAATTACGTTCGTGCGTACAGCAAAGGACAATCCCTGTACAAAGAATTCACAGCTGAAAGTCTCAACGTTGCAAATATTATCTCAGATAGAACAAACTCATACTGTTAACAGAGGAAAAGAATGAAATAAAGGAAGCATAACACCCTTTCTGCTAAGAAGTCCAGTTTTCAGAAGAGCTCTTGAATTTAGAGCTTGACCTCCACAACACTATGCAGAGCTATGCTTAAGGATTTGATGTCGTTTAGGCTCATTTTCAAAAGTGGTTTTATAAAGATGCTTTTACAAAGTCAGCTGCAGGTAGGTCTAATGTTGCTTTGTGCTACAAGGACTCGATTCAGCTCTGTTCTGCAAAATTTATAGATCTGGTAGCAGCTATGTCACATGCTGTCATTTCTGAATGATTTTACTACCACAGTTGTTTCTCACCTGTGAGCTTAGAAGTGGGCAACACGAGGCTGTACCTGATCAAGAGGACATGCCTTTAATTCTTACTGCATTGGCTGTTAAAATCAGTGTATTTAAAAATGATTAGCTCTTTTAACCATCTCATTTCTCGGTCTGAGATGTTAAAAAAGCCCATGCTTCAGAAGAATCAGACTTGTGCTTGTGTATATGCCCAGAATGTTTTCTTATTGCTTGAATTGCTTTTGAAAACACGTCTAACTCCTTCAGGAGCCTACAGTGCAATGGTTAAGACATCTAGAGCTAACTTGCCCAGAGCAGGGAGAATGACAGATTACTCAATTCCCATTTCAATTACTTAACCACAGGATCATCATTCTACTTTGTTCAAATTGTGGGATATTGATTTGTTGTGACTCAAAAGATTTAAATTTTTAGTAAAAAGTTAGTGTGATATTCTCTTTATGTATATAAATCTAGAATAATCTGCCTTGTGCAGACAGATTAACCAAATTGAAAGACCCTATAATACCTATGCTTATAAAGAGCTCTCCCTGAGTTCACCTAGCCAGTGCTAGGTTGCTTCCCCACAGGACACCAGTACTGCAAAAGCCTTTGAGGCCTAGAGGAGAGAAGTGTAATATAATGAACTTTTAAATTTCAATAACTCTTAACAAGAACTGTTAAAAAGCTCCCATGGTATGGAATAAGAGTTTTAGAATATCAACTGATGTGAATTACAAGGAAATAAAGGGAAAAAGTTCACTAAAGCCTTTTGCTCTTTCCTACCCAAGGTCAAATTAACAGGTCTAGGTTTTTCATGCTGGTAAATGTTACAGAACTTGACTTGAAATGCTTTTAGGCTCTGTGCATTGACTCCAAACTCTGTTTTATTGAGAAACATGGTAACAACACAGGTGAAGAGGTTTCCCTTGGAAATCCCAGCCCTCTAGTCAGCTGAGGAGCCAGGTGCAGTGACTTTGCTAATTCCTCCCAGGTTGAGGACATTGTTCCTTCACAGGTGATCAGCATCTGCTGGAAACCCCGTGTCCAGATAAGAGCTTTTGTACCAGCAATCCCAGTAGCAAAAAAAAATAAGTTTCTTGATGTTTTTCCATTTGACAGCTTAACCTATAGTTAGACTTCCATGGAAGAGCTGCACAGCCTAAGCTGGCCTATATATTTAAAAGAAATTTCTTGGGGACCCCTTGTACTTCCTGGCACGTTTTCCAGAAAGGCACTAATGAGACGAGCCACTCTCCACACTTGTTCTTTGGCCTTTCCTCTGTCCTGTTTTCTTGACTAATCCTGTAGATTTTATCTTGACCAATCTCAAGTTGTCTCCAATTTGTAGCTGCTCCTGGCCAGCCCTGCAACTCTCAGCCCCCAGTAAGATCTTGGGGGAATTATGGGGTTTTATGGGGTGTCTTGTGCTCTGAGGTTTCTGCGGAATGGCAGCAGAGGCAACATGGGAGTGGAAGAGCAGCAAAATATCTTCTGTGTTGATAAGTGAAGGCTTCTGTGCACATCAGTTCTTCCCTAAAACAGCATACAGTTACAGTAAGGTCAGTCAGTGTTACTGATGCTGAGGTTTTTAGTCCTGAAAGCAAAGGACTTCTTGTGATGAGCTTCATGGAGATGATCTGTGATGCTTTTTGTTTGTTGCCAAAAGAGGGAGCCCTCACAGAATTATATATGCTCCTTACTTCTGTGACCTGCTCTTTAAAAAGATCTGAGTTTAGGGCAGCAAGCTATTGCACAAAGCTTATGGCCTTTTTGGCTCAGAAAAGAAGTTTGTGACACAGGTAACGTGAACTGTGAGTTTTTTCATCTTTGGATTCTTGATGACTTCAGGTCACAATGAAAGAAAATATGCTTTTCATTTCCACAATTATACAGCTGGCTGATGTTATTAAGTATATGATGTGGTTTACACTAAATACTATATTTTAGCATTCCAGCATTGGAAAAAATGATCCTGCCAGACTGGACAATACTGCTCGGGCACTGGATTTATTTGATGAGATCATTTTATCTGTTCTAATGTGGGCCCCATTCTGCCTTCCGTTCATGTGAGCTGCAGGTATCAGAGGTGATGTCTGATTCCCCGGTTAGCCAACCTAAAATTATTTACTCTGAAAGACAAGGTTTCTAGGGTGAATAGGACCTTTCAAGTTTGTCTGGTGATGTAAAGGGTAATTAGTGCTGGTGGTTTGTTTGTTGAATGCAGCTTTTTTGCTGACTTCTACCAGTGGACTAGGTTCAAAGAGCTGAGAAAGAGGCACTTTTATTACTGTTTATCTTTAGCAGAAAGGTTTTGTCTTGGGTCTGCAACAGAAAACTGGATCAAATAATAAGTTTACCAGAGAGGCTCAGTAAGCATTGATTCATAGCTCACCCTTACCTCTTTCTGAGCCTGAACTGGCTAAAGGGAACTCTGACCACACAAATTACAAGTGTTTTAGGTGATTTCTGCCATCTTTTTTTGAGCCTGTACTGCTCCCTAGACTAGTTTCCTTTTGAAGAATTTATCAACCTTGATGGCTTCTGTGGCTCTCGGGCTCAAATATCCCATTTGGTGTTTGTTTGGCACAGTAGCTCTCTTTTCCATTGGGATGTAGTTTGGGTGGATATGATAGTCCAGTGTTTCTTATCTTCCCAAAATCAAAGCCAGACTTAAAGAATAGCTTATATTCATAGGATTTGAAAGCTAATAATTGAGCGCTTTTATTAAAACAAAAAAAAAAAATTACTTTTATCTGATCATTTGAGATATTTTGTAGTATTTCAAAATGCAAGTCATGCCAGAGCTGCTGTATTTTCCTTACTGTGAGACTGAAATGCTTAGGACCAAATTCTCAAAAATGTGATAGTACTTATAAGGCATTTGGGTGCCTAATGCACTCCCAGGTCAGCTGTTCTTGAAAATGTCACTTTATGTGCACTGCTCTTGGCAAGACTGAGCTTTATGCAGCAGAGTCGTTGCATCAGAGTAAAATCCAGTTTAGAAATGTGTATCAATGATTTGCTATTAATAGCTATTGTGTGAAGATTGCTATGTGATTGTTGTACTATAATAGCAGTGAGATTCAGAGCAAGTTCAAGGAGGGTTGACTGAGATGGGAAGGATCACACTTAGGTCATAACTTTTTTTCTCTTTTCCATTATGTTCCCATTGTCTTTTTGAACACTACTGCTCTCAGTCCTGCCAAGAAACATATGGGAGACTGAGGGCAGGAGTTAAGTTGATTGCAATCAAATTACGTGATAAAGCAGAAAAATCAGCCCACAAATAATTGTATGCGTTTTATTTAAAAGAACATTCAGAGTTAAGACTGAAATGGCCAGAATGGGTGTTTCTGACACTTTGTGGATGCTCTGCATAGGTAGTGTGCCTCCAAATATTGGATGCTCCTATACACCATATGTGCTGCAATTCCGAAGCAATACAGCAGATGTTTTAGGTGATCAATTCAGAACTCAGTGGCTTTGTTTAGTTCTCCCCATTCCCAATTTTATATGATGTGAATGTGCCTGTCATCATAAGTAGAGGAACAGTTCCATATTTAAAAATCTGTGCATAATTTGAAGTTTACACAGTAGCAACACTAGAACACTCCCCAGCCTAGAAAACTTCATGTTCTTCAGAGCCCAAAACACCTGATTAGGAAAAGCCATGGCCAGTAACAATTCATGTGACTTCAATCAAAGCTTAACTTTTTTTTTGAGTTTAAGTTTATTGTACAAGGTGGATGAAAGCTGACAGTTCTGATTTCTTTGATCAGAGGGCTGGGTGAGCAGGTTTGCTTGCTTATTCATTTTTAAGAAAAGTTTCACCTTATTTTCTCTGTAATCTCCAAAGTCAGCTTCCTAATGGCACCTGCAGTTCTTCTCTTAACGCTTTACTGCCTCTTTTGTATGAAATGTTTTGCCAGCTTGTAGTACATGAAGTGCCTTTTCTGCCCTAAGATCTTTTAAACCAATTTTTTTTTTTAATCCCAAAGAGCCTTTTAACAGTAATCCTAAATGATTTCATTTAGTTTTCTGATCACCTGGGCTGGAAATCTCTTCAGACTCCATTAAAAAGCTCTTTTGAAAATACTAATTCTACTGTATCATCTGACTTTTTATTTCTTGGGGGATTTAAAAAATACTTGAGCTCACATATTTTCATCAGTTGTAACTGCACGGATATGTATCTGATGCCATGGCTAAGGCAGAGAGACTTCTGGGGTGGCCTGGAAGGAATAAACCAGCCGTCTGCCAACAGCTGTCCTCCTGCAGGGCTGGGGCAGACAAGAGTGAAGTGTGCCATGCTCCTGTACTGCCCTGTGTCTCCTCTGAAAGCTGAATGCTCTGGGCTGCAGGGGAGCTCCACTGCCAACAAGAAAATGTTCTCTCTTTGGTGCCCAAAAGAAAAAATTAAGCTCTGTGTGACGAGTGAATCTGACACCTGGTTTTGCCACTGTAAATTGGAACGTCTATGTTTGTGGATGGATGGAGGGTGTTTTGTTTGTTTTAAAAGAAGTCCTGAAATATAGCTACCTGACACAACAGAGTTCAGGGTAAGAGCAAGGATAAATTTTCCTTGCATGTTCACCTATAGCAACTTTGTTCACCTTTTCTGTAACTGTGAAATAGGCTTGAAATGAGGGATACTTCCTCATGTATTATGCCTGACATACCTGCAGATCTTTTACTAACTAAAAAAAATTGTACTTGTTGGGAATGTTTTTCCAAACACAGTGTGTAAATGTTGCTCTTAATGTCGAGAATTAATTTTTAAGGCTACTATCCAATGAATGTTTGGAAGCCTATTGGTTTTCATTCTAATAAATGAAGAATGTCAGTGATTGCAAGTAGTTTAAGTGCAGAACCATACTTTTTCCTGAAAAGTAGAAGTTTCAGAGTGACTTGCAAATCATAAGTAAACATCCACATTTCAAGTTTTGAGAAATATTTTCTGTGTAACCCAAAGGACAACTGGTTTGCAATAGATTCATGATGCTTCACTACGTTCCTGGTTAAATGTTTTGCCTTCTGGAGATGTGATTCTGAGGAATGTACTCTGCCCTCAGTGACCATCTCAGGAACTGGAATTGAGGAAATTCAGCCTTTGGTTGGACTGAGTCATGGAGCGACAGTTTGCTGAGGCAAACCCATCTGTTTTATATGAAATTGAGATATTTGGTTCCCTTCTCTCTTCCACAGAAGTCCTTGTGCTTGAGTGCTTTGCAGAACAGGCTTAGATTTGTCAGTCACCAGGCAGACTTTTCACAAGTGCTTGCTCTGTGTTTTTAACCACCATTCGATGTATATCAGATAGTGTGTCCCCAATGAATTGCTTATAACACAACAGTAAAAGAGCAATAATTTGAAACAGTTAGCAACTAGGCTAATGAAAAGAGGATTCCAGTCCTCTTATCTCTGTTCACTGTACAGGACAAATGTTGTTCCTTATTTTATTTGTCAGAATAACCTGACAGACCAAAGAGAGAAACAAACTAGTAATATCTGGGTGGCTTCATTTTCTTCCATGAATCCATCTCAGGTGGCTCTTGGGCAAGTTAGCTCAGTGATTCTTGAGGAACCAAATTTTTATTTTCTCCTTGGATATAATATGGTGTATAGGATGTATACAGCTCTTTTCAACTGTTGTGAATGAAAATGCTTCTGGAATGGTTTTCATGGATTAAAGTACCCGGGAGATGGGTTTGGACTAAAATGCCAAATTTCAAAAGCAGGATCAAAATATTTAGATCTGGATGTCTAAGGTGATATGCCACCCTGGTCCCAGTAGCTTTCATTTTATTGATTTTACTAACATTTATAAAATCACCACTCATAGTAAATGTGAATTATGGACAATGTACGAAGCCAGAGTGATCCTAGCAGTGACTGTAAGGACTCTAATCACTCTGTTAATTTTGGGGAATTTTGCTGTAGGATGCAGCCTGAATGAACCCTGATCCCGGTTATGTGGTTCAAGATGTTCACATACAGGGGTTTAATGATGGTCTTAGCATATGCTGTGGAAAACTATCAAATTGCTTTAGGAATGAATGAGAAAGTGTTGAGTCTGTTTGGGAAGTAAAGTTGTTCTTTCTACCTACAGGGATAGCCTGCACCCACTGCTGTCATTTGACTTCTCCGGACAATGTTTTCAGTGGCTGTAATTAAATATGTAGTAGTTAGAAGATTGATGTTGGACTGCCCCGAGCGGCTTAAGTGAATATGAGAAGCAGTGGTCCAGTTTGGAAAAACGTGAAATGTTTAAATAATAGAAAAACTAACACACTGCCATGGATTGAGAAAGAAAACAGACTCCACCTGAAATTAGATGAGTTTGCAGTAGCTGGGCATAGAAATTTATATTTTTCCAAACATACTAGATTCTTGTTTAACTTTTCACTATTTTGATTGTGTTGTCTTGACTTATACAACAAGCAAGTATCTTTTGAACAGTATGAAGGGGAAAGACTGCTAAAGAAAGCCATCCTCCTAAATACCACATGGAAACACAGCTCTTTCTCCTCTTCCTCTTGCCTGTCCCTATTGCAGATGTCTTTGGCTACCAAGCTGCCTTGACAGCTGGAGCATGACTTGGAGGAATGGAGTTAGCTGCCCCCATGCTGCAAGGAGAAAAAACACTGATTTTTGTCCAGCTGTTATGCAGATCTTTGGAATCTGAAGTTTCCAACCTATTGATTTATGTTCCCATAATATTAGCAGATTAAAAATGCAAATGAAACTGGGCTATAGCACTTCAGATGCATGGAGGAAATGAGGGGGGGAAAAAGAGGAATGAAAAAGTGAATGTGATGGGAGTAGATGACCAATAAAGTTAGAATTGAAGATTATACGTTGAAATTCTCCAATCTGGTGCATTGGAAATCAGTTCCATTGACTCCCCTCATGCAGATTTCCTTTGGCTCCTCAAAGGGAAGCTTCTCTAACTAGGCACCCCGGGTAGTTGTACTGCCGTGGTTTTGTCAAAGACAAAATGCTAGCTTGGTCCTTGGATAGATGCAATAATCTTGAGTATTCCCTGGGTTTTTCTTCAGTATCTGCAATACTTTGCCGACATCAACTCCTTTTCTATAGATACGTAGCATGTATACAGTTTTATGAACATGTTTTCCTCCGGCAGCACATACCTGAACGTTTATACATGTCTGTGATTGTACATGCATATTTGTGTAAATGTACATTTGATTTTAGTCTTTTTAACAGCAAAAGTAACTTCCAAAACATAGGAAGCTCTGCCTTTTCCTTTTGAATGCTTGGAGCTGTAGCTGGGGGATGTCTGTTGGCTTTGAAACTGAATGGTGATGGTTCAAACAGAAATCACTAAGCAAGGATTTTGGAGGTGAGGTAGACTGTAGATCTCATGCATGCCATTTGCCAGTTAAGTTCTCCCTGTGCTCTGGCATACACTCTGCTTCATGTCATACAGAAAGCTCAGCTACCCTGTCAGCTTACAGGCAAAAGTTTGCTTTGCTTATAGAGCTGAACTATACCCTATTGAGGTGGAATTTTTTTGTCTTATTTTGAGATGCTTGAGTGAGAGATTTATAGAAATACAGCATACTATTGAGGCTTTCTTCTAAATAAAATGGCATGCATTACCGTTGTGTGTGAGTCACTCAGTTGCCTTTAAATATTGGCATCTTTGAGAGAAAAGGGAATGTATTTTGAGTGTTTGCAGAATACCTTCAACTACTGAAACCAGGATCTGGAAAGTCCTGTGCTGTGTTCTCACACAGCTCACCTGCATCTCAGGCAAACTCCAGCACCTTAACAGAAAATCATGCCCAAGGTAAACATAACCAATAACCAGATAATTCACATAAAATCAGAAACAAAGGCAGGGAGCTCTTAGAGGGGGAAGAGAGATGGGGCTCTGGGGAGTCAGAGAAAATGGCAACTAGAGAAGTTGTGTGTTTCATGTTTATTTTCACTGTGTTGCTGGATCATAGGGACTTCTTAATGTATTTCATAGGTTTTATGCATGAAAATGCAGTAATTTTTGGAAAATCTACATTCAGAAGGAATTCTACTCTTGTGCTGCATCTTTTCTGTTTTCTCCTATTTGTATTGCTGTCCTTATGGTATGAAGCCACAGGAGTCCTGTTTCTTGAAAGTTTAAAGATGTTTCCCTTGACTTGGCACACATGCATCAGGGAAGGGATGCTGCCAGTGCTGTAATGCAGAGTTTTGCTGCATGGTTATGTGCTGCCCCAAGCAGAATTCCAACACAGAGCACGAACCAACCTGAGTGCAAACAGACACTGCTCCCCAAACAAGGCAATACTTAACTTCCTCCAAAGGAAGAATCTTTTAATGAAAATTCATTGTTTCAGAAAACTTCTCAGTGACTTTCTCAGATCTCTAGTTCTAGGTTTGTATGTTTTTGTTTGCTTTGTTTTGAAAATCACAAACCAGTTCTATGAACAGTATTTTCTGTGCACTCAAGTCAGCCTGCTTGCCCCCTAGTGTGCCAACCATTCTGGAATGATGGTGGTTTGTTGAGTCAAGTATTAGTTGGCATGGAGAGAGCAGGACAACTACAACAAGCTTCTAGTTTGACTATTCAGGTTGGATGAGGATGTTGAAGCTTATGTCCCTGCCTCAATAAATATTTAGTTAGCTGTACAGAGCAAAGGAGAGGCTGGGAGAATTGATCTGCTGGTCAGGACATGCACAGCTGAAGTTCAAGCTCAAGATCCAGATGGAGCAGAGCGGGGACAGGAACTGCTGGTTTGTGCCTACCTTAGCGTGTGATCACAGGCTCCTGCAATGGCAGTTAGTTTTAAAATTGCATATGTTGAAGGTTAATCTGTCTTGTCTGTTATCTAAAACAACCCATAAACAATGGCTACTTAGTCAATAACCCATTACTGCCATAGGTAGATATGCTTTGTTTCTAATTAAACATTCATTGAACACTGTTGTTTACCCTTTCCCCACACCCCCAGATGGTGTGGGCTCAAAGTTCATAATTGCTTTTGCTGGTCTATCCCCTTTTCTGTCCAAATGCTGCTCCTTTCCTTCGTAGGACTTAACATATGATAGCAATTCATGACTAAAGAATGGCTGTGCAATGCCTAGGAAGCGACCTGTATCATGTATGGATTTTGGTTTTTGATGGTATTCTGGTCTGCATATTTTTTTCCTACCCTTGTTTACTTTTTTTTTTTTCCAAAATAAAATTAGAGTTTATTAGCTCCTTCTGCTTACTGTGTACTTTAAGACATAATCCGCTGTTTGTGGCATTACAGTAATCTCTGTAGGCATTAAGTAATTGATGTCACAAGCACAGGATTATAACCACGGTTCTGCGATTTACATAATAATACACCAAACTATGAAAAACCTGCATGGTGGTTTGTTACCAAAACAAACCCATTAAAATGCTGAGTTAAATTGTGGAATGAGTAGATCCTGAACCCTTGCAGAATAAGTACATCAGCTTCATTCAATACATGCGTATAGCTGCCTTGTTGTTAGTGGAACTACAAAGAAGCTTGAATGAAACCTAGATGCAGGGTCAGGCTGCCAAGATGTTGGAGATATGGGCTTTATCCTCTTTCTTTGCTTCCTGCAGGCCCACAGCTTTTGGGGGAGAGCAGAGCAAAGCACAGACAAGATACTGGCTATGTAGGTTGCTCTGAAAGTAATGCCTCCTATTTATTTCCATGGAAACAACAACAAAGAGCACAATCATACTATTTGTTAGAGCAAATTCTAAGCTACAAAACACTATTTTTCAACATAGTCACCACAACTACCTCTGCATTTTTGCCAGTGATGAACAGGAGCCTGCTCATAAAAATCTGCCCCAGAGGAGGTGACCCACTACTTCGTTGTATTTCACCACCTCACTGTGCTCACATCCACTGTTTAGTTTCCATGAACATTCAGCAAGTGTTAATGCATGTCAATGGGTGACATTTTTTCCACCCTGAGGAATTCAATGCCACACCTTTGCTCCATCTGCGCTTCCAAGTCAGATGCCATTGTCAGAGTGCCCCTCTGCTGCCATCTGTCACACAGCAACAAAATGGAACAGGATACTGGTGGGACGGTTCAACCTCTGCTGCTGTACCACCGACATTCGCCTCTGTTGTGGGCCAACCCAAGAAAATAAGATATATTACTTTTGGAGCAGCCCTCACTGTATCATCTGTTCTTCCCCGGTTTTTACTGGGGCAGAAATACCAGTGTGCGTGCATACACTCAGATACTCTATACAGGATGTGGGGTGACTACAGCCCTGGTTATCTGCATGTACTTCAGACGTGAAATAACTGGGAAGGTGGAATCTTGTGAAGTGGGGAGCTCTGGGTCGTTTGCCATTTGGATTCAATAAAGGGCTTGGTTTTGGCAGGCTTATTTTGATGTGGCTGAAAGACTGCACTATTAAATGATCAAGGGTGTCCTTTTATGTGCTCATCTTAGAGGCTGCACTGTGTATGCATAATATACATCATTAACATAGTTGCTACAATTCCACCTTTGTGTTACTTCACCTAGGTGTATGAGGATGCTTTTTTTTTTCATTTTTATTTCTTAATTATTATTTACGAAGGCAGAAATATAGAAAAGAGATATTCTAACTCACTGTCAAAGTTAAGGATCAGTTCATTCCAAAGCAGCTCATTCCTTCTCTCCGTCCTCCCAGAGATAAGAGTCTTAATGACTTCTTGCTGTGATTGCAAATATTTATAGTGAACTGATGGGCTTCTTTTGATTGAACCTCGTGGTTCAGTGAGGCTCTGGATACTATCTTTGAGTGCTTTATATGTAAATAAGGCAACTTATAGATAAAGCACCAGTAGGTGTCACTCAAGAATATAGGGAACAGACTGAGAATTTGTGTGGCCAATAAAAAAGAGGGTGCACATGGAAAATAGCCTCCACTGAGTGGCTACTGAGCTCCTCTGGCTGTTGCTTTGGGCAGTGATCCACTGCTTTCAGCGGTAATCTGCTCACCAAGGCCCTGGGGCTGTGGCTTACTCCTACCACCAGAGGAACTAAAGAGTGTTTTCATATGCCTGAAGATATCTTGCATGTTTTTTTCAATACTTCCCATGTCTTCACTGTGTTGATGTTCTTTCTAAATAGCTTTTGAGCACAGCAGGACTCTGAAAACTAGGGAGGAGTTTGTTAATAAATAATACATTAAGCATGAGTGTTGTATTCTGGAAATAAATAGTTAAAACAGGGAGAAGAATGTGTTTTAGTTACTCATTTGGCAGTGTTTCTGAAAAACAAGAAAATACTGTGCATCCCTGGCACTCGGGCTCTGTGAGAGGAATGCGCGGGTGTCAGATATTAAGTAGAAGAATATGTGAAATGTAAGGAGGAGTAAAGTAGCTTAATGGATCGGTGCTGCCTTTCATCCTTTGGACTTGGTTTTGATTCCAAACCAGAATCAAATTACCAAATATTGCAAAGATCAAATGTCTGTAGAGGTCACTGTTAAAATGGTTTTAAATGCTCATTATAGCTCTTAGCGTGAGCGATAACATATCCCAAATCACTTTATAAATGTTCTCCCACACCTATATTATCAATAATTGATTCCACAGAGTAGGCTACAGTAGATGCAATTTACTAAAATCCCAGTCAAGTGTCAACAAGCTGACTGGTTCATTTTATCATGAAGCCAGGAAACATTAGCAGCTAATAATAAAGGAAGTACAAAATGGGAGATTTTGTTTCATTCTATGAACAAAAGCTTCTGGTTTCGGGATGGAAAGAAAAGATTATTGCTTGGCATCATAATGTGATTTTAAATTAAAGAAAAAAAGCTTTAAATCATCTGATTATCCATTTTAACAGGATTTGAATTAGTATCATATTGGGGTCACTACTTAAATTGAGATTCTTTGGTGATGTCATGCTTTCTGGAGGGAAGAAGAGTGTAAGCAGAGAAACTCTCATTTGAAAAGCTAGACAGACGTGAAATGCTCACATCGTTATATTTTTTCTAACACTTTATCTAGGCCTTCGGTAGAAAGCTTTTCCAGATGTTGATTAGCTCTGAATGTTTCTTAAAATGTCCACATGCAAACAACAAAAAGGTTTACAGAAACATCTTTTGCATATGAGCAGAACGCACCAAGGTGCGCAGCTTGTCACCTGTCTTGTGATAAGGCAAATGAGTGGGATACAGCCTAAACCTTTTCCTCAATGCTTTCAATTTCTCTTATAAACACAGCCTGTTTATAGAAGAAGAGTGCTAATTTAGAAGTTAAAAGGAAGAAGCAAAATTAGAAACAACTTGTGGCAAATTTTCCAGGAAAAAAAAAATAATCATGCACTTGATTTCAATCTTAAGCTCTCTGAATTGCGTTGTAGATTGAAGGTGGTAGGGAGAGACACCTGTTTAAACCACATTAAACTTGGATGGAAGTGATTGACGGAAGAGACCAGGCTGGGTAAAGCATGCTTAGGAAGACAAAGCCTTCCTGTGATCCCAGAGACTCAATTCCAGCTTTGCATGGGTGGCCTATGGGAGGCGGTGCTGGTGAGATGGGCAGCCTGCCCTTGGTTCAGAGCTTCAGAAAATGCCGCCTGCGGAGCGGAGGCAGTGAAGTGGCACAAACCCAACAAGAGCTTTCCAAAGATGATCTCCGCTCTGCGCTTAGGAGCTTTATGTGGTGACTCACATAAAGCTATAGTTTTAGGTAGATAGTCCCAAGGCAGGTCTAGATGCCCCTGCAGCCTAGGGAGCCCCTGTCAGAGCACTGCCATCTCCTGGGATGTGGGGGCATGGGATGGGAGAGGGAGCTTGCAGCAAAGCAGCTGTCTGTGAAATGCTTACTGTCTTTGCTGGGTGTTGGGGGCTTGAAGGTGAAGGGCTGGGACTGAAGGCAAGGGTAAGGATATCTTTTGGATCCTGGCTAGAGGAGGAGTGTAGGAGTAGGAAGATGACTTTATAATTGCTTTTTTTTTATCACTCTTCTAACTATATTGACTTTATACTTGACACAGCTTTGGCTGGCAAGTGAGGCCCAGATACATTCAGAATTAGATATGACTAGGCTCATTCTTACATGAGAAGAAAATCATCGGTTGCTACAGAAACAGCTCCATATCAGTCTCATGGGGCATCTTTGCATCTGGCTTTTTTTCCTTCTCTTTTGCTAATCTGTAGATAAGAGTCAAAGCAACTGCAGCACATCCCACATCTATATAAAAGGTTGGAGGAACTCTGCAGAGAGCAGAGTGTGAAAGAACATCTCATAGATAAGCTAAACTTAAAATGAATGAGTTAATTTACGCCCCCCACGTTTTTTTTTTCTAGTTTTGTGACTCTCACTGAGTTAATTGAGGTGAAAATTAAATGACACCAGTCAGCAAGTGTTTTAAAGACCACCAACATCAAGGAAGGGAAAGAAGGTATTCAGAAAGGGAGTTACAAGGAGAAATTTAGGAAGTGATATAATGAGTGAGTTAGAATCTGTCGAGAAAATTGCATATGGCAATAGAATAATATTTCAGGCTTGCTTTTATGCAAGTTATTTAATATGATAATTTATAGAATTAGTTAAAAATAAGTGCATATTATGAGTGAACAGGGACCGTTCTGCGCATTTTAGACCAGATCACCAGCTAGATTTTTAAACAGGTTTTCTAAAATGTAATGAATTCTTGATACTTAATAGATTAATATTTATTGAGTGAATCAATGCTTAATTTATTAAAAATTTGCCTTCCTTGTATTTTAATATGATTTATTACTCATCAGTGCTTATTGCATTAATTAAAGACTGTGTTAATTTTATGGAAGTGAACACGATCTGCTGCAGGTTTGCTGCAAGCCCTGCACTGTAGGGACTGTGCCTCTGGATAGTACCAATGATGGAAAAATGCATGAGATAGGAAGCCAGTATGAATCACCAATGGTCTCCTCGTGCCTTTGGGCTTTCAAATAGCCAGCAAAGTGAAAATGAGGATGCTGCCCCTTAAGGGTAAGATAGGATTATAGCACTAGAGATGCTGTGATGATAAAGGGAATCTTTCTGTTTGCCTCTTATACATGATGGCTGATGCCGTGGAAATCATTTTAATGTTTTTTGTGGAATGCCTTTTTGTCAAGGTAGGTGAAATGCAGCATTAGTGATTTGGGAAACTATCACCTCTTCTCAGACCAGGGATGATAACGTTATATTTTATAGTGCTCTGATAGTAATTCTTGGGACAGAAGGTTGCCTAAAGATTGGGATGGTCCCAAGCATCTCTTCAGGGGCAGGTGTTTGAGAAGTGGAAAATTACTAAAGGCAAATCAAAAAAAGCCAGACATCTTGAGATGAGACTTTCAAGAAATCTGTCAAAATAGGGAAAGGATGATCATGCTAGAAGGGGGTAACAGCTGCAATTTGCATCTTTCATTGCTGAAGGGAGAAGAGAGGATATGTAAAGCCCCACAGCCATGATATTTCTGGTGCAATTATTTTATTAATCGTTGACACTTTGTGTAATCTCTCTCTTTAAATCTGAATGTTGTTGCTTTTATAGCTACTCCTAAGTGTGTCAGTACAATTTAAAAAAAAAAAAAAATTCCATTTAGTTACTAGTCGTCTTGCATCCAGCTGAGCCCTGGAAACTGCAGAGAGCTAGCCCCTGAGATCTGAGAGCAGGCTTGAATTTCTGGAAAGTGATTGGATCCATAATTAGTGCATTTTTGCATGTTTAAATGCATAATTCTGAAATGCATTTTGCTGTTTCCTCCTCTCCAGGGCTTGGGTGAGTGTGTGCAAGCTTCTCTTGCTGTGGTAAATCAGAGAAGCCTCTTCAAGGTCTGCTGAAGGTCAGAGCAGAGGAATTTTTTCTCCCTGGGTGCCCAGGTCAGGCAGCCAGCACCGAGCTCCAGCCTAGAGTTGCCTCGGTGGAGGCAGGGCCAAGAGCCTGGTGGCATTTCAAAACCCTTGCAGCATTTAGGTGTTAGATGTGAAATATCAGTGCTGCTCCATTTGAAATCAGAGAAATAACTTGTGCTTAAAGTTCAACACGTACACAAAGATCTCCTGGACCTGTAGTTAACTTTTTTTTTTTTTTCCAAGGCCAGCTTGAAGGCAGCATCCTATCAGGAAGAAAAGTTCCATTCTATTTCGTATTTTGTTTAGTCTGTTCTGTATGCTTTTATTTTTTTGCAGTGTCAAAAAAGTTAAGAAATTTAGGTTTTTATTTAATGCTTCTTTTAACCCTAGCTAATAGCCTTAGGTCCGGATTGGGGGCCAGCTGAGCTACATGCATTTCTCTCTATTCAAACACTCTACAGTTTGCAGCCTTCTTTAACACAGATTGCTTATATTCCACCTTTTTTCCCAGTAGAGAATCTTTCACAGAGTATGGGTTTAGGATACATATTTTCTACTCTAGCTGTTCATTAAATATACAGCATTTGGAGTTCTAGTTATGCTGAGAAATGTAAGCAAAGCTTTTGGCCCAGTGGGTGCTAAGCCCTGGCATTTCATAGCTTTGTACGTGTGACTCAGGATTAAGGCACAGGATCTATATAAAATTCAACTCATTAGGAGACATTTCTTCTTACAGCTCCCACTGGGGAGGCAGGTCCTTCATTTGCACTATTCCTTACTTTGCTTTATTGCTCTCTGGGAAAAGTCTGCGGTGAGCAGACCCGAGCAGAGCTGGGGCAGCTTTTCTGAATGGCTCTTTCGGAGGTGACACAAAGCAGCAGGGCAGATTCTTTTACTCCATTTTACCAATACCTTGGCATACTTGGCTTAGTTTGGCCTTAGTGTTTTATAATAAAGCAAATGTCAAACACGCTGCTGAAGTCATGCTCAAAATGCCTTGTCAGAGTTAAGCAAACAAGGAGTAATTATGAAAGCAGACAGCAGTGATGTTTCTCTCAAAGATGATTTGCACTGTACAAGGGTTAAGGTACTGAAGGCTAGCAAAGTTTCAAAAAATGTGTGTGTCCAGCCTGACACCCTTCTTGCCTTCCCAGGAGGCCAAAATCAGTTTGGGGCATGTAACTCAAGTATATCCACTGGGTGATCAACTGTGTCTGCACACTTCAGCCAGTGAAGCTCTACTTACAGAGAAACTATGAGTTTGGAAAGGAGTTTCATCAGTCATAATTTCCAGGGAAGAACATTCACTGTAGGGAATACCAAGTCAGTGCTTCCTCCTCAAGGACTTTCAGCTGTCACCCAGCGAATACAGTGAATGTAATGATGAGAATTAGATTAGAAAAAGATCAATAGGGTTGACAATAAATGAAAGTAACACAGACATTATTGAGCAGATTAGGAGAGAGAAATTAAACTGGACAGTATAATCTGAAATGCCAGCTAGACACACTAATGTTGAGCAAAGTTAGGGAGAAGACAAAGTTAGAGCTGGGGAGAAGAGGCAGTAACAGTCTGTGAGATGAGGGATAGCTCTGCAGGTGATGGTCTAGAGCAGGCATATCCAGCCTGCAGGCCACATGTGGCCCAGGACAGCTCATAATGCACCTTGCCTCCTGCTGCTGTGCCATCATGGAGGTGGCTCTTCTCCACTGACCTGGCTGCCAGCGCACACCCATCACTCAGCAGCAAACAAAACATCAGCCCAAGACAATTCCTCTTCACTCAATGCAGCCCAGACAAGCCAAAAGGTTGGGCAGCCATGGTCTAGAGGACAAGATGTATAAGGAGTAGCTAAGCTCATTTGGTTTGTTCAGCCCCAAGCAGAGGAGGCTGAGGGAAGGCCTCATGACAGCCTATAGCTCCCTCATAGAGGAGGAGAGGGCAGGCACTGATCTCACCCCTCTGATGTCAGCAACAGGACCTGAGGGAATGGCATGGAGCTGCATCAGGGGAGCGTCGGGTTGAGGGTTAGGAAAAGGTTCTTCACCAGAGGGTGGTCAGGCATGGAACAGGCTCCCCAGGGCAGTGGTCATGGCCCCAGGTTGCCAGAGTTCAAGGAGTGTTTGGACAATGGTCTTAGTCATAGAGTTTGAATTTTGGGTGGTCCTGTGTGGAGCCAGGAGTTGGACTCAATGATCCTTATACGTCTCTTCCAATTCAGGATATTCTATGATTCCATGAAAGTACTCTCAGAAAGGTTGAAAAGATGATGGTCCATGAGCACATGGATTTCAGAGTGGTAATGGCAGGGAAAGTCTCCCTAGGCTGGGAACATGGAGTAGGCAACTGCCTTTACTACATGTTAAAGGGGAATGTGAACCTCAAGTGCACCCTCCCACCTCTGAGGCGTTGGCTGGATAGCTTGTTCCAGGCAAAAATCTGTTAGTAGTTGTTGACTTACCCTCTGAAGGTTTTCAAGCCTTCTAGAAACCACTATTCAGTTTAAACTTGATATTTGCCATCATAAATCACTGTATTTTGTGATCTGTACAAATATTCAGTGTTGATCAGGTCTGGCAAGCTTTGGGGTGAGGGATAACTGGTGGCAATGTGATCCATGGGCTAACTGTGCTTGGGATAAAAAGCTTTCCTTTTATCAGTCTTGAGTTCGTCTAGATCGCCTTACAAGTCTTTGAAAGGTTTACCCCAAGGCAATATAATTGTTTGATCACATACAGACTATGAGTCAGTGATTGACATGAATAAAGAACTAAGAGTTTTTTGTCTTGGTTCCTTGTCTCCTTCCCCGTAGAATCAGAAACCACTTTTATAAATATATCGGTCCATCTGTGCTTCTAGCTATCCATTTCAAGTATATGCTCCAAAAAAGAAATTGTAACACTTTATAAGTGCAAATAAAAACACATTAAAAGGACTGAGCTAGTTTTTTTTTTCCTTTCTCATAAAGTACATGTGGATCCCGTCCAAAAGAGTTACTGTGAGCCATGTAACTTGTAATTAATTCTGCTATAAATGTCAGAACACTTACTTTGCAGGTCTAAGCTGACCCACTAAAATTAGTCCCCTTTTAACAATTCCTTTTATAATTTGTTTTTCAGCAGAGACGGCAGCTTGACCTCCTGACAATAACCAGCCCCGGTAAGTGAGCTCTGCTGCACGGCTCTCTTCTCTTTTCTTAAGGAGATGGTTGTCTAAATGTATTTTTTTCCCCCCTGTCTCTGACATGCAAAATGAAAAACACTGTTCTCCAGAAAATCTTTCACATAATAACAAGTGACAGCTATATTGTGCTTGGCAAAGCCCCGGGCAGTTATCCGTTCACAGAGCTGCCTCTTCAGACCTTTACTCTATGAATTTGAGTGTTGATATTTCTTTAAGCCTCCTGGGGTTACAGTTAGCGGTATGTCTGCAGGGCAGATGCCCTCAAATTCACAATGCGTGTTCGAGTATCACAGAAATGCGAGTTTGACTTTCCTCAGTGGCAAATATGAACAGTTTGGGAAGCAATGGGACAGTGGCCCTCCGTGCATGTGGTGGGAGACAGGAGGTCTAGGCTTGGGTCTGGAGAACCCCAAAGTGAGTTAGAAAACATTTAGGTAAAATCTGAAATGTGTTAAATTATCTTCTCCATAACAGCCTTCCTTATTTACCTGTTGAGGAGGTAAACCAAAATGTGTTGTACCCCAGAAGTGCTGGGCTCCTTGACGTAGTGGGTTTGAAGGTCTCAGTACCATGACTAAAATTCTGGCTGTTTTGGGTAGTTCTTCTCTTTGTTCTCCACTCTTAAGTCTGGGTGGCTATTAGTTTATTGCTATTTTTCTGTCTCAGTTTCTTTCTGATAGCTGGTACAGAAGTTTGCTGCCCACCAGTTTGAGATGTATGCTGTGCTCGAGTGGTGCTACTTTTTGGTTAACTTCTCAGGTTTTCAGCTGTATGTGCATATTAAGCTTTCAGTTTGGCTTTAACTGGGACTAATGAGTTCTGGCTTTAACTGGGAATAACGTGTTAGCGAAATGAACAGGTGTTATGGGAAGTGAACAAGATGTGACACATATTTGCTTGGATAACAATTTTGCATCAATAATTGTTCTGACACTCTAAATGTAGATATCATCTGTGACATGGTTTCTCCTTCACTAACCTTGTTAAAATAATAAGAATTAAAATAAGGAGGAGGAACACTTTGTTGGGACAGATGTTTGAGGCTATTGGCAATTGCATCACATTTTTGCATGTTCACTTTTCATGCAGTTTGCAATTATGTTAATGTATGCTCAGGGCACTTGCTGATAAAAGCAACAATACCGTGTGATACAGCCATTGTCACTAGTCTGACGGTAACTTCAAGGACAAACATGGCACATTTCTCATATCTTCAACATTCTCTATTTCTAGAGGAAAAAGAAAAGGAAAAAAGACCTCTGAGTGTCTTAATCATAACAGACACTCAGATCTTGGATAAGGACACCAAAGACCACCAACCTTTTTAATTATTTTTTTTCTTTTAAATAAGATGGAAGGTTGAGGAATAACGTTATGTGAGATGTCCGTAAAAAGGATTTCTAATGTCTTTCTTGTAATTTTGGGTACAGTAGTCACTAGAACAATGAGAGGTTGACTTGATTTTGTGCATAGGTTTGATTGCAATAAGTACCTATTACTTCAGATCTTTGAATTTAATACAGCAACCTACTAAATCAACACAGCAATTAGCTGGGATGATCAAAATAGCTGAGTCTGAAAACAGTTTCCAATGACTGTGTAAGTAGACATACTGCACTAAAAGGGAGGAGAAAATCTTTCCACAATGTGCTTTTTTTCTGAAATATAATTCTTACCCTTTGATATTTAGGCAGAAATATACAATAATTGTTTGTTTAGGAAAAAAATGCAGTATTTGCACCATCGTCACATAATTGAGTTGTTGCACTTTTGCTCTGTAAAGGCATTTTCAAAGGGAGCCTGATGCTAGATCAGCTCAAACCTACTTAAGAGCCTAAAGCTGTGATTTTTGAAAGCTAACAGAGTTAGGCACTTAATTACTGGCAGGATGGCAAAATATCAAAGGGCCTAGTTTGGGCCCTACAGATACCAGAAAAATAATTAAAAACAATAACAATAGTCATAGCCTTAAAGCTTTTACCTGTCTTTGGAGATTGTAACCTCAGTGTTTGAATTTTAGCTCTAAAATCTGTCATTCAGTCAAAGACTTAAAAAAAACAAAGGTGACCTTTGCAATCTGCACTTCTGTCATGACAAACATCACCTTTAAGTGTACAAAAATTCCTGAATCAGTTTTTGTACGTTTCATCAAGAATTGCTTGGTGATCCCTTGCGAGTGTTACAATAGCTCTTCTCCATGTGCCACTAAAAATTTTCCAGGAACGGATCAGCNTTTCCAGGAGGTCCCTGTCTTTCTTATACAGGGGAGCCCAGAACTGGATACAGTACTCCAGCTGAGGCCTGACCAGGGCAGAGTAGAGGGGGAGGATCACCTCCCTCGACCTGCTGGCATTAATCACAAGGTAAAACAATGAAGAAAGGGTTGTTGAGGCACAAGTGTTGAAAGATTCAAAAGATCACAAAAACCTGATGTTACCTCATGGCAGTTGCACTATTCCCTGTGGCCATGGTGGTCACACATTTGCCCAGGACTGCACTGGTGCGTTGGAAGCGATGCTTGTTCCTCCTGCCCCAAATCCCCTCCCTGCCTGTGATGTGCTGGCGACAAGTGGTTGCCTCTTCCCTTGCTCCAGGTGGCTTCCAAACACGGAATCATGTATGCACAGCATGGCAAAACCTGGTGGAAGAGCACATTTGTGAGTTAAGCTGAACAGGTGTGCATCATTAATCTGTAAGGTGTACTCAGGGCATTCTGGAGGGAAACATTAAAAAAGAAAAAAAAATAGAAGAAAAGGAAGAAGTGCAGAGGGTGAGAGCTGTGGCTCCAGCTACATGTTTTGCATGCAAAGGTGCACAGCTGCCCTGTTCCAGTGCTCCTAAGAAAACATCTCCAGAAAGCTCCACAACGTGCCCCAAACTGGAGGAAGTCTTTGCTTTGCTGTGGGTCTCCAGAAACAGTCAGGCACAAATGATGCATAAGCTGGGAGCGAGCCAGACTCCCTCATGCTTGAATATATTCCTTTGAAGTAACTGACACCCATGTAAAATGTGGAGGGGAGTTCACGGCTCTGCTGTACTGCTGAGTAGCTGGAGGAATGTTGAGTTAAATTTATCAGTGCTCTCGCCACACTCCTTTCTTCTTGCCCCTTGACATGTGAGTTACAATTAGACTGCAACGCGCCGTACGGTTCAGGGTGCCAGATTCAGAGCTGATGTGCGCAGTGGGGTGGGGGAAAGATTTTAAAAATTCATTAGTAGCTGGCAGGGACGTGCTGGCAGGGAGTGGGACATAATGAGGTTTAAGTTTTGGTAATTTAAATTTTCTTTAAACTTAGTTTTTTACCTCTGAATTTGATCCAAAACATTTTCTCTATGCTTTGTCTCTCAGGCTTCGGGTTTTAGGACCAAATCTTCAGGTGGCTTAGTTTGGCCTCGCTGCAGAGTTGAGGATCTGCCCTTAATTTCTATGTGATCATGTTCTATAATGCTTTGAACATACACATACAATCATGTCACGTTTCATGGTAACCACTCAATAGTTGCAAATAAGATATCCCTGTTTCCATAGCTTTTCCATGGAGACAAAGATTTTTGCATCTCCTGTGTTTACGATAATAATATAGCTTTCCAATTTCTCTCCTCAGTAAGGTACGTTCATCTCCCACAGAAGTATTTTTAATTATTGATACCATAAATGGAAGTGTGTTGGAAACTATTGGCTTTGAAAATAGCTAACATGTGATATTATCCAAGAACCATCAGGAAAATTCTTTTGAAATTCTCTTTGATTCAGCCGTCCTCAGGGCTTTATCCTTCTCTACCCGTCTCTCTGCTGCCAATTTAAAATAACATTCTCTTGAAATCAGTGCAGTGTCAGGAGAAATTCATCAGCACCGTAGGTGCATGTTTCCCAGATGTATATAAACCTACTACATTTGGCAGCAGTAAATTGATTGCATTTAAAAAACCTGCGGTAGTTGAATATTCCATAGTGCCCAGCTTGGCTACAGCATGGAATATAAAGTATTTTAAGTCTCTTTCAGTTCTGTTTTAGGAGAAATAAAGTAAAAGCTGACTCCATAATTCCTTCCTCTCGATTTATTCAGATTTTCCTCTGCCCACATCAGAGGTTTACACACACTGATGGAGTGGAATATTCCTGATCTCTATGGAGCGACGCTGAGATTTGATCAGAAATGTTGATGACTGTCTGTGTGCTTTCTCCTAATATTCAAGCTCTTGCACTTTTAAACAGGGAAAAAAAGCTTGATTTTAAAAGTATTTATCAGACTTATCTATGTGGTGAAATATTCTACCCCTTTTAATATCTTCAGTGCTGCATGCTCTAAAAACGTCTCCATTTCATTAATTTGTGATATACTGCTACACTGAATTCTTTTAAGGTGGCTTTAGTTTCTGCCATACATATTTTACTGCTTTAAATTATAGATATAGAACTGTTGCCTAGTTAATTTCCTCTGGTTAGGAAAATATATTTCTGCTCTCCTGGTATTGCATAAAATGATATGTGGGATTTGCTCTATTTTTTAGCTGATTAAGTTTTGCATTTCTACATATTACTGCTTATGAGACCTCAAGTAAAACTAAGCAAAGGAAGGAGAAGTTTTATAGTATATTTCAAAGTTTCATTTAACCATAAATTCCACCACTAAGGCCAACCTACAAGACTTTTCCATTACCTTCCTGGGTAGTCTGGCTATCTACTTCTTTCTAATTGAAGCATGAAAATAATATGAACTCAAAGTCATGAAGCTAGAAGACAGGTATTAGTAAAAAAACGGACAGAGTAATAAAATGTGACAGAAAGTTGTCTGCTGCAAAAACTTGGCTACTATTTTTGATAGTCCTTATTAATTAATAAGTCCAATTAATAAGGACTACATTGATTTTTGGACTAAGTAGGCGTCAAGAGATAGTGTCTGGGTTTTTAAACAGCGTAACATAATTACTGCTCATGTTTGTTAGTGAAACTTCACATTTTATTTGGAAAGATGGTGGAAAAAGAAATTATATCTGTCTGGTAATAACTGAGCCTTTCAATGCTCAGCGATGAACAGGAGTGGAACTATTTCTTCTGTCACTGTGGCACTGGTGTTAATTCCCCCATGTGCCCACAGTAGTGCAAATCAACTTGGAGGAACCAGACCTCATTGCTCTGCAAGGCGATAGATCCCAAATTGTTTGAACCCACAGTACAAGAATTTCTTTACTGTGAAATAGAAACATATATGCTGAGGTCTCAGCTCAGAGTGAAATTAACGTTGTCGGTTTTAGCTGAACCCTAGGAATACTGGAAGGAACTTGTTCCATGCTTGATGATCCTTTAGCGAGGTGATGCACTAACAGAGAGCACAGAGAAAACACAGTGCCATTTTCGTGCCATTAGGTTGGTTTTGGCTGCCCTGAGCCTGATTCAGAAATCTGAGTATATTCAGTTCCTCATCTTCACAGCTGTAAAAATTTCCATTTGCTGTGATAAGGAGAATTAATATTGTTGCTTATAATTACTTATTTATGCAGATCAGTATCCTCCTAATTCTTATTTATACCTCTCCATTTGATTGGAAAAAAACAATTGCAGAGATGCTACATATCCACTGACCAGTGTTCCTGTTCCTCCTGCCTCTTCCCTGTGCAGACAGCCCTCGCTCACAACATGTCCCAGGAGAATAAGTTTGCCCTCACCTGTCTGCCTGTCTCCCCTGATTTATGCCCATCTGTCTCCCAAAACACCACATCTATCCATCTCAAATATTGCAGTTTTGAGTTCTATTGAAATGACTTTTTTTTCGGTCCAATAACCAGAATTTTTTCCATACAGTTATTCAATGTTGACTTTTAGTAAGACTGTTTCATCCCCACCTTTGGGTTTTTTAAAAAATGACCTTTTTTGGATACATGTAGAATAACTGATATTTACGAAGTCAAAATAAGACTGCAGAGAGGATACACTAAAGGCTAATCCATTACTTTTGAAGAAAAATATCAAGCTTTTCCACAATACCTTATTATTATTCTGGGTCACCATGATGTTTCCATGCACCTTGGCATGTCCCTTTAATTGGATCCTTCCATAGGAAGGTCCGGCATGGCTGCATTGAAAGCTGACATTTCTAACTAACTGACCTTTTCAGGCCCGGTGATACTCCTATAATGATTATCCTCTAGCATTGTTTGGACACAATACCACATACTTCACAGCACATAAAGAATATGTTCTTTGAGAACTATTCAAAATGCCCAATCTCAAGTTAGCAAAATGAGAAAATTGGGTGCAAACATTCATCAGAGTGTTATTGTGCAGGTATCGATTTGAATGCCCTTTCATTTCTCTGGGAAAAAGTGTTGTGTTATAGAGCTCTAAATTAACTTCTGCTCTGTTTTTTTTTTTTTTCCCAGTAAGTATAAAAAGGTCAAATTCATTCATAAGGCTGAATAGATTTGCAGGATATAAGCAATAAGATAGCAATCAACCTTCAAATAACCTTTAAAGAGACAGTATCTTTTCTTATGACCAGTAATTGATCTGCTCGTTAAGTCCCCTGGACTCTTTGGGGCTCAACTAGCCAAAACCGTGCAAGACCTGTGACAAAAAGATGTCAGAACAAAACAGGAATAAATCCTCGTGTGGAAATACAACTATTTTACAGGTTTAGGGGAGTGGAGTTGATGAAAGGTTTGACATTGCAACGTGAATTCCTCAGCTTGAGTGTCATAAGGCTGAGCGAAAAAGAAAAGACCTCGAAGTGGGGATTTGGTATTAGTGAGAGCAATGATGACAGTGTGTTGGAAACCTGTGTATATCTTCCACTTCCCTTCTGATGCTGAGGCGATGTGGCTGGTGATGGCTGCAGGTCCTCCCAGCACGCAGAGGGTCCGTCCCCAGGGAGCAGCACAGCAGGGCTGACCTCGCCATGTAGTCCCACGTTTTAAAAAAACCAGATTGCCCGGCAGTGGCTTGCTTTAACCACAAGTGCTTTTTGGATGTGTGTGTTTGCGTGGGGGTTAGTGCTCTCTGCCTACGCAGAAACAAAACCTGTGTCCAGCTCATCCTGCCATAACCTTCACGGGCCCTGGGCTGCTGGAGATTTGCTGGAGGAAGCCAGAGACTCACCTACAGAGCTGGGGTTGTCAATTTCAGATAGCAATCTGCAGATGAGTGTTCTGTCCATGTCCATATTTCATTTCTGCATGTAAATCCGTGTTATGTTTTCAGTATTATTTTTATGAATTGCACATACACTGAGGACTATCTGTGCATAATTGATTACAAGGAGTTGTCTTGGTTTTTATCTTTGATCAGAATTTTCAGAAGCAGCAAGTATCCCAGGTGACGAGGCTTTTTATGCTGTAAATGTTTGCACATAATGCTTTCTGTTGTACTTCACAATGTGCAGAATGAGCTCACTTAGAGTGAAAACGAGCAATTCTGTGCACAGGTGTATTGTGCTGCTTCTCTTTTTGGGTAAGCTGGAGGAAAACTTAATCTTCTACTCCTCAGAAAAAACAAAACAAAACACAAAAACCACAAAACAGAAAATGCAACAACCTTTCTTAGTATTAGATGGTTTTAGGGGGCATTCTTTCCTTTTTTCTTTCTAATGAAAGCTTTCTTTCCTTTTTTTCTTTCTAATGAAATTTTAGCTAGCAAGGACATCTGTATGGAAACAGTTTCTTCACTTGGAATTTTTGTCTGTCTGTTCAGTTATCTGCTCAGTGACCTGAACGAGACTTAGTGAGAAATTGGTGCATTCTGCCCACCTCGAGGGCAGCAGGGGGTTACACTGCCATCACAAAATGGAGGGCGGCACGGCAGTGCCTGAGCTGGCACCTGGCTCACAGCAGGCTCACCTCTGAGGGTCCCCGTGCCAGCAAAGCCACCTTCTCTCAGCGCTGTGCCTGCCAGAAATAAGCCCTGGCTCTTGCTGGATTTTGCTGCCTTTACTGTGCTGTTGTTCCAGTGCTGCTGGATTGCACCTGGACCAAACCTTTGCTTGCGACTTTATTTTTAAACCTCGCTGGGCACACACATCTAGCTGTGCTCCACTCCTATTTTAGTAGCACCCACGCATCCCTGCCCACGAGGATGTCACTGGGCTGCACGCACTCCGTGTGACACCAAGTGGCCCCTGACACGTGGTAACTGAAATAGACAATGCAATGGGCAGGAAAAATGGGCTGAGAATGCCAGAAGTAAAGGATGATTTTAATAGAACTGCTTTTTATTTTTGAGAAGCTGCCTACTGCTGTTTGTGCTTTCTTGTAGACTTCTGTGCCTCTCTGCTACCCTTTCTCCCAATTGCTGGTATAACAAAAGATGGCAAAACAGTGATGCTCATGCAGCTAAATGGATGGGGCTGAGGAAAAGGGAAAGTGGAACTGCACAGAAAAACCTTTTCTTACATTTTTTTTCCTAAGAATTACCAGTGGGTTCATTTTTTTTGGTATGCAGAATGCTTCATGTTGAAGCAGTCAGCCAAGGTCACAGGGAAACCCACAAGAAAGAAAAACCCAGAGCCTTTATTATTATTTTGAGCTTGTAACTTGAAGGCACAAAGGAAATGTTAGGAGATTTGAATGGGGAAGGTGTGATGGTTTTGTGAATTGAGACTGAAAGTGCAGGACAACCCATGGTGGAACAGTGACTTGTTCATCAGGCAGCTCAGCGCAGTGTTGTAGGCAATTATCTGAGATGCTGCTAAATGAGATAACGCCGGTACTGTGAGGCAGTTGTATCGCTGCAGTGTCCTTAAAAGGCAGGTTAAAGGAAGGTGAAATACTCTTCTGTCACCACGGTCTGCCTCTGACGTGGCAGCCAGCTGGGGTGTCTGCGCTGGACCGTGCAGGTGCTGCGAGTGCTGGGACACAGTGCTGGCAGCAGAGCCAGGGATGTGGGCAGAACGGGGTGAGGTCTGCAGTGGGGCCTGGGGAGGGCAGCGCAAGCCACGAAGTTGTGTTTGCTGGGCCATACAAATAAAAATGAAAATAAGCATGTCCGAACCATCTAGAAGACAGCAGGGGATTATATTATTCTTGATGTTTTTATTACATTACCTGCCCTGTTACTCAGCTGCAGCTATTGTCCTTATCCTCTGGGGACTACTGAAGGGAAGAATCATCTGTAATGACCCTGATTTTTCTGCCCATCTTTAGGACAGCCTCAGAGTGATGCTTGATGCTGCTGTGCTGCCATCCCCTGTGCCTGCCTGCTCACTGCTCCTGCCAGGGGCCGGGCCCCTGGATTGAGGCAGAATGCATCCTTGTCTGGGGCTTAGACCTGCTGCAGGTCTGTGCTGGAGCTGATCCAGGGCACTCATGCAGCCTCTTACTTGGGCCAAACCCCAATCACTGCCAAAGATCTGACAAACCCAGCACTGTGAGCAACCTCCTGCTCTCTATGATCTAGGAAAAGTTCCTAAGTCTTCTGAGCATCCAAGGGCAGCTGCTCTGGGCTGGACCGCTGCAGGGAGCGAAGCAAAGCAAGATGTCCCCCTCCCTCTGCCAGGTGCGAGTGGTCACTGCCATAGCAGGGCTCTCGCAGTGGCTGCAGGGACACTTGTGGCATCCCAACAAATGCCTTCCAGAGCAGGACCCCGGTGTTGTGTGTTTGTACCCAGCACAAATAGAGATGCTATATAATAGTGCTGCGGCTAATAAATATAAACCGTATAGATGTCAGGTTGCCCTGAGAATGTATTCTCCCCACAAACCAGGCGTCTCTACTGCGGTGTTCAGGAATTAACTGCAGGAGTATTACTCTCTTAAGGCTTTGTGTTATAGTTCTGTTTTCTTCACCTTTAACCTGGCAATGGATTATGACCATACTTTCTCTTATAACTAAATGCTCTTCTGTCCTTTGACAAAACAGATTTGTGTCTTTTCATAGCTTTCTGTAGAGGGCTAATAATACATGGGAAAGCTTTACTGCCCACAGGAGACTTTGCTGGGCCGTAATAATAAGAAATGCTGTTGAAAAGTCATGATCAATGTTAATTCAGTTATTTTTCATTTTCTTTTTTTTATAATGAAATCTTCTACTTTGTGCATTTTATCCAGTACTACCCCATGAATTGCTCGTTGGAGAGAGGGGTCATTGGTTATAAAAATGAATTCTTGTTGTTTGTCCTCATACAAAAATAACTGCAATATTTTGAAATGATGTATTCAAGGGAGAAAGAAAAGTGGAATCTTGGATGTACAAAAGATGTAAATGTTGTTTTCCAGGTTTTATGATTCCCAGATGCCTCCTCTAATTGCATAGCTAACCCTGAGTTTATTAAGTTATTTTCCAGAGTCAAACTCATTTGTAAACATGTCAGAATAAAAACTAAATTCAAAAAAACAAAGCCTTTGGATTAGAATTCTGGAGTGATAAACAAACTAATTTAGAATGTATTTGCATGTAATTTACATGTGCCAAAACGGGATTGCATGTGGTTTGTAAATACAGGTCTTGAATCTATTTAACGTTACAGAATAGTGCAGAAGAAATTAATTGTAGCTTAAAAAAAAAAGGTTAAAATAATAAAAAGATGGCTTAAAATGGCTCATGTTTGAATGTGACTCAGTGTGCAGAAACTGGTGGGGAGAGATAAGCACGCAGAGAAAGCTGTAAATTCTAGCAGCAACATCTGTAGTAGTTAAAATACTGTGTTTTATAGCAATCCCTTACCTCCCCCCATGGACATTACTATGGCATCCAGTGTATTTATTATTCACTTTCTGTATGAGAGGTTTTGCTAGTACAGCCTTAAAAATAAGGTCTGTTTTCTCCCTCTTAATGTTCAGACTTGTTCATGCTTAATGCCGTCAGCTTCATTTGAAGCCTCTTGTCCACTTTGGCCTGCGAACAATTCAAAAGTATCCTGCTTATTACAGTGGTACCAAAGGAGCAATCAGCAGGTAAATCCTCCACCTTGCCAAGCACAGTTTCCTGGGAGAGAAGAGGGATAAGAGAAAGAACTTTATACATTTGTGTATTTGTTATTCAGGATTTTACTTGAGTTCCATGACCTGATATGTATTATTATGGAGAAGCAGATATCAGGAACTCTTCATAATATTTTCAGGCCATAGCACTTCCATTTCAATGTGCAGATAAATGTCTCTAAATATTTTCTTGTTCTTATTATTTCATCTCTAGGAATTTGATTTCCCATTGGATATGAGCTATTTTGTATATCTACTTTAAACATTAATTATTAATTAGATTTCAGTCTCTTTAACCGCCTGTTTCCTCCGAAGGAAGCAGCTGGATGAAACGAGAAAGATGCATCATTATATAGCAGATGAATTAGCCTTTTATCCCAGGAGAAGCCAGTTCCTCACCACCAAGGCTGAGACATACCAGGGGCTGGAGTGGAAGAGCCTCCCGGCTTCTGCCCATTTGGCATCTGATACAGAGTGTGAGCCTGCTGGGATGGCTTTTGTAATTAAATCACTGGCAGTAGTGGAAAGGAGTATCAGTCCTGCAGCTTCCATTCTTTCGGAGTTATTGCTAGTGAATGGACTTGTGAGTGGTGAGGCTGGTATCTTACATGTCTTTAGGTTGCATTTGGAAGTTAGAAAAATAATAGCGGATGATTTAAAAATAATTATAATACAAGCAAGAAAAAGCTTTTGCGTATAGCCCAAACGAAGCAAACCACTAACATGAAGATGTCTTGCAAAGCCTGCTGACAAGAGTTGACTGTGGGGTTTTTTTGTTTATTTTTAATGTTTTGTTGTATAAATGAATGGCTTCTTGACAGAAAGTGTCATGGCTAACTTCATCAGCTGAGTTTGAGAGAAGAAATGTGAGGCTGGCAATTAGCACCAATGACCAGCTGTGAAAACAGGAGTTTCTATAATTTAATTATATTTTTGTTCAAATATTTACGTATTTTCACTCATTTATTGGAACCTTGAATATCATTTTCAACAGCAAAGGAGACACTTTGGATTAAATTTGTATCTGGTGTGTATTTAGCTCTTTATTTGCCAAGTTCAATGCAAAAATTAGCTCTTGTTTACATGAAAAGTGTCTATATGTGCTCATCTATATGATCAGCTGAAAAGCTGGGCACTGGATTGCATAGCTCATCAGGCTAGCTGCAAACCCAATCCCATAAACATGGGAACATCTTTGGAAATCTGTAGTGTGTTCCTGAAACATCAAATGATCCCATTTTGTTGCCTAATGCTGCTTGGTGGTTTGCTGATCAATGGCTTCCGAAGCTGGAACACTTTTTTGGCTTTTTTTACCTGTACCCTTTGTTCATATGATCAGTTCCAGAAAGAAACAGCGTCCATACTGATGTTACCTCCCAACAAATTCCCTCCCTAGAGGACAGGCACCTTGTTCAGTTCACATGCATGTGCAAATGCCATAGAGTTGAATTACAGTTGTTTGTAGTTCTGTCAATGATGTGGTCTGATTTCTTTTATTGCAACTCAGGCCGTTCTGTGCTGTTGTGACATTGCTAAGGAGCATGGAGCAGATGGACACAATAGAACTTCTGTTCGCTCCAGGACTCAGGCAGGCAGCTCAGGCAGATGAGCCACTTGGGATCCAAAGCTAGAATACTTGCATTTTCCTGATTTCATTTAAATGTGGCTGGCAGGAGTGATGCCCATCTATGACGGACTTAAGCTTGGATGAGGAAATCAAGGAAGCAAGTCACTTCTCCCAGGATTATATTCCATAATACAGACGTTAAAGATCTCTTTAAGATAAATGGATGCACTGCCCCAAATTTCTGTGTGGTAGATTTAACCGAGCTTTTGCTGCTCGAGAGTGCTATCTGAGTCATTACAAATGTCTGCTCAGAGCACAATAGCAGTCAAAAGCGTAAGTAGAATATAGAATATTTGAGGATACTAGGGAAACTGAAGAACAAATCAGAGGTAACAATGTACTACCCTCAAAATAGAAAGTAGAGCTAGAAAAGGATGGCAAAAGGCAACATGGATGATCAGTAAAATGGTTTCTATCTAAAAAGAAATCAAGTAAAAATGCAATTTTTCTGTAGGATCTGCCACTAGTGTAAATAGAGCTTGAACTCAGTTTCTAAAGTTCTAAAGATTTTTCCGTATTTAAAAAGTGCTGCAACCAGTGCCACAGAACTGTATTTTGAACCACATGATTTTGGATAAATACAATAATAAATAAAAGTTACTACTGTCCTAGAAGTTGGTGGTTGCCTCATCAGCAGAGATCATAACAAGTTTATATTCATTAAGGGTGAAGAGAAGATGATAGCAACCTGAAATTTGGTTTGCTTGAGAAGGGTTGAATTTCTGCAGCTGTAGAAAACTTCTAGAAAACATTTGAATAGAGAATGTGCAACAGTGTCAGAAAGTAAAACTCAAATGTATGTATCCTAAATAGAAACAGCGGACAAAAACAACTGTCAAGTGTAAATAGGAGGGAATTTTTTTAAGTAAGCAAAAGAAATGAAGGGGAAATCTGAGTGATGCTAAAAGTTCTAATTTTATTATATTTGCTAGGAAGTGTTTTATTCTAAATGTACTACAACTCTTTACAACTCTACAAGTTTAAGTTCTTTAAGTTCTTAATGATGGTGCAGAAAAGGCAGACGTGTTCAGTAGGAGTTTCTATTGGTTTTCCTCACCTCAGGATGAAATGCTTTAAGTCCAGTAAGGATCAGAGAGGATTTTGTTTTTATCGCTGCTACAGATGAACACTCTTAAATCAGCAGGCTGAGACATTTGTTGTGCAGGAGACCTAAAGGAGCTGGGATCACATCAGGCCAAACACCATGAGTAACGAATACATCTTGGAACGTGGGGAGATGCCGTTTTATTATGCAAACACTCAAAAAAGGCAAGTAGGGTGATTCAGGTTAGCATGGACTGGTATTTTGACAACAGCCCCCGGGAAATTAATGAAAAAGACTGATGGAGGTTTAGTTAGGAAAAGTTAAACACAAATGAAAGACAGTCAGCATTTTGTGAGAGGATTCATCAAACAACTCATCTCAGCCTTTGAGTATATTATAAATTTAGTTGATAAAGTTAGCTGCATAATCTTTTTAAGGTGTTTGATTTAGTACCTTACAACTTTTAAAAATATAGAACATATTAAATAGGTTAAAGATCAGTCAGCTGCCACATCTCACAAATCACTCATCATGGGAGAATCTCACTTGAATAGGGCTCTTTTTAATGGGATTCTTTTCACGGTAGTGGGCCCAATGCTATTGCTAATGATGATTTGTTGGTGATTAAAACATCACTGTTGAGTGGTAGGGAAAGATGTAGAGAGGTTAGTTATACAGAACAACCTTGATCTCTTGACTAGCTAAATCAGTTTGCACAATATGCGTTTCAATACAGCAAAATGCAGAGTTTGGCTGCTTAAAGCCAGGACTGCACTCAAAGGCTGCTTAATGGAACGGTACAGATTGAAAATAATTCGGATTTCTGACTGACAAGTACTTAAACTAGATATAGCCTGGAAAAATAGATGCCAAAAAAAAAAAAAAACACATCATTTTTCTGAATAGTTACACAAGTAATTAGACTGGATCAGAGTATCAAAATTATATTGCAAAGTATTTTATACATCTGTGTACCATAAACTCTACTGGTATGCAAGCATGGCAAGTATCAGCTTGTCCAGTCCTTACACACAAACTCCGTAACAGTTTGGCAAAATGTTTTCACACTCAGTTGAAGCATAATAAAACCTTGTCTGGAATTTGTCTAATCTTTCTGTTTTGAGCCAAATTTTGGTGCAGGAAAGAGCAGAATTTTTTGAAAGAGAAGAAAAGGGCTTTGTCATTCATTACCACTTCTAGGCTCTTGGAGACACGAGGACACTTGGCACATCATTAAACCCTAATCTCTCTGTCAGTTTTCTCTTGGTTTTGCAGCTTTTTCAGAGTAATAGAAATTCAAATGTAATGTGAAAATAAATATAACTGTAAAGCAACCAAACTTGACTGAGGCATTTGAAGGCAGGCTTAGATTCAGTCTGTTCATTGAGTGTGTATGTTTGTGGTTTTTTGGTTTTTTTTAATACAGACAGCTGATCCAAATTACTTTTTTTATTCATGCATTATTTGCCTTTTGTACAGCAGACTTTTGTGTGTGTTTGTGTCTGCACAAATGAGAGCTACACTCAAAAGCTTTCGTGGAAGTTATGTTCCTGTGCACACAAAATAAGAGGTCAATTTACAAGTAAGAACTTATAGCAAAGAATTGTCAAAAGATACTTTGTGTGCCTCATAATCAGGATCAGAACCCTATGGCAACACACAAAGGTCTTTTGTACAGCATAACATGGACTTTAAAATGCAGTATTTACAATAATATTAGCTACACTGGATGGAACATGGCTTCTGGACCTGTGTTCTTCAGGGCTGGCTGAAATGATATCAACTTGCTTACTATAAAGGGATGAAATCATTGCTTGCCTGAGCTTAGATTCAAGTAGGTAAATAATTTACAGCCTTGTTTTGCTGTGAACCTCTATGTAATGCTCAGACACTGTGAAGATGGGCAGAGTCAGAAGATAGCTTTCTGGGAAGATCCACCCTCTAGTCAAAGGGGATGAACAAAGGAGATAAATGTATCTGAGTGCTACCAGGGTGTGATCAAAGTGAAAAGTTTTTACAGCAGTGCAAAGCAGTATAGTTAGAAAAGCTACCAAGGAGAAGTGGTAACAGTCAGTTTAAGGGAATATGTGAAGTTTTACTGTAGCTTCAACACAGGAGCTGAGCTCAGAAGTAAACTTAAATACTCACTGTATTCTTGCCTGACTTTTCAGTGACCAATTACACTGTGTGCACTAGCTAAAACATTTCATGCTGCATTAAGGAAGGAAGACATAAACAAGAGTAACATGGGAGTAAAGCATAATAATTTGTCTGCTAAAGTACTGTGAAGTTAATAGCACAAATGGGAAGACGGATAAAAAACCAAAAACAAAGACAAGAATCAGCAATGGCATTGAGCAGTCTACCAGAAATAACATTTCTGTTGTTTTACCTTCCTCTTCTACCTTGAACAATGTGTCCAATGTGATGAACTATGGCTGGAAATCTTTGGGCTACATTTCAGTGTCCCAGAAAAGGAGAAGTTATCAAAAGACATAAGGATTGAACAGAGCAGGCATGCTTCTGAAACAAAACCATTTTACTCTTATTTTAGACGTGGAACTCTGACAGCATCTCACCAAAGTTAAAGGTCAGACTAGAAGCAGGGAGCTCACAATGCTAAACTAATAACATAAAAGAAAAATTATCTTGCATGATGTTGAAGGTTGCTTTTCTGCTTTTCGGGACCCTTTTATTTGTGTGGGTTTAAGTTGTCTTTTCCTTTAACAAGGCAAAAGAATTTAATGACTTTATATTGTTTGGAGTTGAGTGAGTGCCTGTAGGCTTGCCTGATGAGAAAAGTGACATCCTGAGGAAACATACAGCAAATTACAAACAAAACCCTTATTAGTAGTGGCAGTTACCTCCTGTAGTAGGATTGATTTGGAATCCCTGTAAGGACAGTGCTCTCAGCAAACTCCACAAATAAGAGCATTTCTTAGGAGTTCATGTTTGAGTTTCCTTGGTAGTAACGTTCAGATTCAAAACAATTGAAGCAAGGTACTGAATGTAACCATGCCTGAGATTCATCCTACAAGGTACATGTACACTCCTTTTCTCTTGCAACTGCAGTGAAATAAGCTGCTACTTCTGCTCATTCTTTGAGTAATTATGGAGAATAACCAGGATTCAAAGATTTGGGATGCTCCCAAAGAAAGGTCCACTGTGTGGATGCACATTTTGTTTTGGCTCAGAAACCAAAAGGATTATTTTGATTCATCCTCTGTCTATCCAAAGAAAGGGCATGTAAAGAAAAGCAGGAGACAGAGGTATGCAAACAGAGGCTTTGCCAGGGCAGCAAGCAGGGGCCTGGGATGCAGCAGGGAGGATGTAGAGATAGTCTGGACTATTCAACAGCAGCAATGTGAAGCAGCAGCCATGTTATTTTGGAAACTTTTTCTAAAATAAAATGAACTTTTTTTGTATGTAAGCAATGTAATAACAGCCTTGACAGGAATTAAAACAATCTGCAGTATTTGTTTTGCTTCCCATCAGCCACTACTTATGTCACAGAAGCAAAAAGTGAAAAGTACCAAAATATTTGTTCCGTTTTGCCCTGTACAACTAAAATAGCTGAAAACATTTACTTTGAAAATGCAAAGAGGCGCCAGAATGGTGACAATAGAGAGAAATGCTCAAATCTAATCCTAAATTGTCTTACTCAGGCTATGTTTAGACTTGCAAATTGTGTGGACTGGCAGGAATGGATTTTTAGAGCAGAACAGTTGGTGCTGAAAACATCATGCCTGTACTGTATGTTTCTGAGGTTTTTACTTTGGACCAGCTCTCATCTGCTGACTTGAGCTGGAGGCTGGAGCACATCTTCTGATTTAATTTCATCTGAGAGGAATCCATTTTGTGTGCTCCTGGATTGCTGCGTGATGTGAACCAAAGCATGATAAGTGCAGATAATAAGAGACTGTCTTCAAAACTTAAAATGCTTGGGATGTCATATAGAGGAAGTAAATGTCTCGTCAACTTACTGGTTGTCAAATGTTTCTCTCAATTTCCTTTTTAACTCAGAGCATCACCAAAATGTTCTGAAATTGAATTGTCTTTAGTATTGTTTAATTTAGTGAGCAAAAAAACACTGTTAACAAAGTAAAATAAAAGTTGTTATTGCAATGCATCATGTAGAAAGGAGAGCATTTAAGTATTTGCTGTTTTATCATTTGAACAATATTTAGCTATTAGCTCTTATCACTGGGAGGCTGGACTTCTGCCCAAGGAAAACTGTTGATTTTCACATGTGAAATCATTCAGAAATGTATTAATACATCTATTAACTGGATATGCTCTCATGTCCTGAATTTTTTTACCTTGAAGTATATTTTACCATTGTTAAAAGCCAATTCATTTTTAGAAAGGACCGATGTTGCCAGAACCACATGCTTACTTGCCTTCTAAGAATTCACTCATTGTTACCTTGCAGTCTGACTGCAAGCCTTGAGAACCGTATGCAATATTTTAGACTTCTGCCTGCCACAAGATATACTATAAGCAGGAATTCTGAAACCCTGCTCCTGTTGCATCTCATGTATGAGAACAGCCTGCTGTAGGTGCACTGTTGAGTATCTTCGAACAGTCTCCTCTCTTAAAAGTGCAAAACAAGATTCCAACTCCTTTTTCAAAGATTTCTAATTTGAAATAATATTACAGTTTTATGCGCTATATTTTCTACAGCCTAGGAGAAAAAAAAAAAGTGTCACATTTCATGCATCAGGACTTGAAATGCAGGGTATCCCAGCACAGTATAGTACTCCATTGCCAAACACTTTTTTCTCAGGAAACGGTTGACGTTGATTGGTGCTAGAACTGAAGCAGTAGGTTAGCTGGATGCCAGCCTGTTCCTCTAATGATACCACTTTGTTTCTGAGCAACTTTCAGTAATCAATTCATCTTACTTCAACAAGGATTTGATATTAATCATTGATATTACCTTTCATGTATATTATATATTTATTTCTATATGAATTATTTTTACAGGCTTCCCTTTTATGAAACACTTCTTTCTCTGCTTGAACTTCTAGAACTTCTTACTGAACAGTCTAGAGGATAGTTTTTAAATTTGATTACGATGGGGTAAGCAGTTGCATTTGATCAGGGAGTGGGGCTTGAATGCACTGAAAATGTTTTTTTTTTTTTAATGCTTTCTTATTCATTCTTTTGTTTAGTTTTGATTCCTTAAATGGCCTGTAAGGAGAAAAGCTACTTGATAGAAGACTGAAGTAAAGCCAAATGAGAGGCTGATTTACTCCAGAAATACTACTCTGTTTAGCAGATTTGTTTGGACAACATCTCACTTGGTAGCAGTCGTTCCCTGGTTAGTATAAACATGGTCTGCCTTCCAAGGTTACTCTTCATGTGTACAAGGGCTCTACTCTTTTACACACTAGATATCAGCTTTGGGAGTGTGAAGACCTTATTCACTGATACACCAAAGTCATTACCTTCTGCAAAAGCTGGTACATTAGAAACGTCTGAGAACACTTCCTCAGTTTCATCACTGCGTTGGTCTTTTCTTCTCAGTGGCATACTTAAAAAGTTTGACAGGGTAACCTAACACTTCTAGAACGGTGTTAGCAGCAAGATGCTCCTGTGCATAAGAAGTAGAAATAATACCGCATAAACCACACTTCTTATCCATAAGCATTTTGGGGTCTGGGTTATTTTTTGAATTTTAATGGAGAGTATGCTGAATGCTGACAAACAATTATTGCTATCTTTTTGTAAGGTCTTTTCTAGGCTCTATCTGTACATTGTGCCTTCTGTTTGTTGCTGCTGTTTGTTTTTCTATAAGCAAAGGAATATGTGGAGATCCAGGTGGACTAGAGGCTTCAGTATCAAAGGTGCAGTGTGTGTGCCCACAGCAGACTCAATAGCCCTGGTAGCTCCAGCAGTGTCCCAGCACGTCTCAACTCTTCTCCTGATGGAGGAAAGCTAGATGAAGAAGAGGGCAAGCCAGTCTTTAGGCTCATTCAGCCCCTGGCCTTTTCCCCTAAGGCTGTCAGCAGGGGTGTTAATTAGTGTCAATTGTAACAGTGAGGAATGGGACTGATACCACAACTGTATTTGCAAAACCAGTTTGCCTGCAAACAGTCCACAGATGGATGTGGCTTTGATTTGCCACCAGCTCAGGCTCTGATGTAATGGCAGACCTAAAGGTAAAGACTTACTGCTATTCTCTGCATGTCTCCCATATTCCTTTGTTTTTAAAGAAGGTTCTGGAAGGCCGTGGTTCAAAAGTTTCATTTTCCCACTTTAGTTCTTTCCCTCCCTGTTGTAGACTGCTCTGTAAATATTTCGATATTGATGAGGATGTTTTCTCAAAGGCATCTGAGGCTTCTGTTTGTCAGGGATCAAAGGAAGGAATAATCTGGATTTTTGCAAACGGTTGCCTGACAACATTGATGTTGTATTTTCAGTGCTTTGTGGAGTTAATGTGCTCAGTGTGCTCCAGAGGCTATCCTAATGCTAATGTGCATTATGCCTTATAAAGTCTACGATCTAAATACAAATAGGAAGTAAAGTATGAATTTACTATTTAATTGTCAAGAGTTGCAAGGTTTTCTGGCCCACCTCGGGCGTTCGTGTCATGGTTTAGCTTCACTCTTGTCCATTTTTTTCTTCTTTTTATATTTCCACTGTTTTCTGCAATCTCTGGCATTATCATTTCAATCCATTGATTCTCTGGCTCTGGACTCACCCGATTCTGAGGTCTCATTTGTACTCCTCTCCACCTGTTTGAACGGCAATCAGAGACCCCAGCTGCCAAGTTCTGCAATATTTTGCTCAGTTGAGGGCTGTGGCTGGCATCAATGTAGATTTCATTTAGTTATGCTGGCAGCTTTCACACTACCTCTGGGCTTGCTATAGGTGCAGACACAAGTGTTTTTGTCACATATTCTTTTTCCATAGTTTAAAAATGTGTAAAAAATACACCCAGGCAAGTTGTTCCTTCATCCAAATTTACTTTATTAAACAGGCATGCCATTTCCAAGGTGAAGGCATGCAATTGTGCTCTTCACTTGGCATCACGTTCCCGTGCTGGCGGAGATGTTTGTGCTGCCCTTGGCATTCCTCCTCTATGTTTTTCTCTATCACTCTTGGGGTGGCTCTGGCAGCTTCACTGTCCAGATGCAAAGCTCTCACCTCTTTTCCAGCAGAGCCATGTGAGGTCTGTGTAAAAAGCTTTCTGGCAGAGACTCCGCATTTTGCCTGGCTCTGCTTTGCTTCTCCAAGATTTGTTCTTCATCCTATAGAGGTGCTATCTCCTGACCCACAAACAAGCATGAGGAATTTGCTTTTTTGGAGTGGTTATTTGGAGAGAAAGCAGCTTACCTAATACACACAGAAAGCCCTATTAGTGCCTGCCTCTGCTCCATTTATGTTGTATAAACAGTTAGTTTGACATTTGATGAATTCATCATCTTAGATCTTGTAAGCAGAGCAATACCATGCACCCTTTTAGAATAAGCAGTTCTGTTCACAGCAAGATTAATAATGCCTGCTTGCAAGTACAGATTTTCTGATCTTTAATAAGTAGTGAGCTCATACTACAAATTTTCCCCTGATTAAAACATTTTAATAGTCTCTTTCCCCTTGAATGGTCTGCTTGTTTTCATAAGGAGAGAAGGCACTTCTTATTTTGCCGACCGCTACCCTTTATCTAATAGTTTGAAATAGCTCAACACATTCAAGAGTTATTGCAAGCAAGCATTCTCCAGACAAAAAACTGAGACACAGTTTTCCTTAATGTGTGGGGAAAATTCAGGACAAATTCAAGTGGGAATGTTGTTACTGACTTCTGCCAAGCAGGCTGACATTGTCCCAGAACATTTGTGCTGGCAGAAAAAAATATATTTAAATAATTTCTCATCAAATGTAATTATTGTAAGTGGTCTTTTTGTAAATAAATAATCAAGATCCACCTTTGGAAGATTTTGATCACGTTAGTGAATTTGGTAGCTGAACACTTCACTTTAAGATACTTCAGTTAGCTAGGGAGCATTCTGGTTTCAGTCGCTGTACCTGTAGAGCAGAATCCTTGAATCTCATGCTGTTACTAGAATTTAGGAATAAAATGATTTCTTTATAGAGCATACAATAGTGGTAAAGGAGGAATATTTGGCCAGCAGGTCCTCTAGCTTTGAATGGGGAGAGCATTTGGAAAAGTGGGAAATATTCTGGAAATCTAATAGGCATGTCTCCTGAGCATCAGAAAGACTGAATGGTGTTTGCTTCAGTCATTAAATGACTTGCTCTTGTGATGCTTAGCATTTGGGTTGTTGGAAACCATTTAATGTTAAAGCTGGTTGTGCAGGAATGCTAATGGTGGTCACAGTAGTGGCATACTTTGTAACTTGTCGATTCGTAAGCTCAGCCTGTATGTAAAATCAGGGTGAGTTTGATTTTTTTCTTCTCTTATGATTAACAAAGAGGGATTGCGTGACTGATATGATGTCCTGAGATAGGTTTTGGGAGAGACAGCCTCTGTTCTGGATCTCACACCAGTCAGCTATCCCACTCAAATAGTGTTCCTGCTCTTTCTCATTCCACTTTTCCTAAATCTTTGTGGTCCATCTTACTCACTGAACTTTCACAGTTGCAGACACTTATAAGGCGCCCATCGCAGATGCACTCAAGTGTCACAACATTAAATGAAAGGCAGAAGCTTAACCCTGAATAAATAGTGCACATTCAACAAACACCATCTGCTTTGCTGTTAAAACTGTTGCTTATGCTGAAGTTTTCATGAAAAATTGTTTGATCTTTGGAAGAAGAGGGAATCACTGCTGCTGCCATAGAAAATCCAGATGCAGGATGCCTCACCTAATGAAACCCATGGGGAGGAAGTGCATGTTCTGACGGACAATTAGGTACAGTACCATGTCCAGAGACCTTCAGTACCAGCAAAGTGAAACAGAATGCTAGACAATTGGGGTAGCGATCAGGGCAGGGAATATTTTGGTTAGGTCAATAGCTTTACCCTATAATACAGACCCCAAGAAAATCAAGCCACCTTGTTTTATGTTCTGAGGTCATTGAATTGCTAGATCACTGAGGACTTCATAGCTGATAACCAGTACTTCAGTTTGCACCTGGAATGAAACTGGCAATCAGCATGAGCCCAAGAGCAGGTGCAATATGCTCTTGTCCATTTACTCATCCTCTATGGCAGGCAGCCACGTCCTGCACCAGCTGAACCTGCCAGATGTCCTTTGGGTCAGTCCCACACCACACACTGCAGTAGTCAAGAGATTCCTTGCTGTTTGCTTTTGTTGGCTTCTCCTGCCAGTGTTGTTACATTGCCCTGTTAGTTTAAAAGTTCCAGTATTCTCTGCAACTCCTGGGGAATGCCGTAGGGATGAAAGGGAACCTGTTTTGATGTGCAAGTCTCCTACTGCATGATGAATTTTTTGTTTTCTCCATCTGATGGAATTGCACAGTAGCTATCACTGATGTCTTTCCAGATTATCTTTAATGAATCACTTGCTCATACTGCATTTTATCCATAGGAATAGTAAATATTCCTTTTTCAAGAAGTTCCCTTAAGTTTCCACAAAATAACATATTACATTTTGTAATTATTGCATTCTTCTCTTTAACAAAAAACTCAGTAGTGCTCCCTTTCAAGCTGAATTGGCAGAACCTGCTATATGATAAACTATTGTCATGCAGTTCAGGCTTTTTCTCTAATGGCAGCAGTTAGCTAAAGTAACATTTCAGCCAGCTGACTGTAAGCGTAAGTTATAATTTTCTGAGATGACTTTTGATTGTGGTGTTTGCTTTGTGAGACAGTGAAGGACATCAAACACATCTTCATAAATGTTGTGAAGTTTTATTTACAATTCTGATCAAAGTACATGTTTAAAAGTTTTGTGGATGAGAAGCAGTACTTGATCACGGGTTGGCATTTTTAAGAAAAATTGTTACTGCAAAATGAAATCATTCACTCTCCATAGGCCAAGTAAATCAGAATACTGTTTATCTGTAGGAGAAAAAGGAAATAGTGGAGGCTGCTGGGTGGCAAATTTTACATTCATACTTTATGTTTTCTGTATTCTTGTCACATTAATTCTGCATATCCTGATTTCAAATGATTTGCCTTTTTTGTTTTGACGATGTTTTTTACTTGGCCTGCTTCATCATGTACTTGTATAATTCTTGTCTAAACTTTGCTTTTCTGAGCTTTTAGAAGTTGGGATTTTTGTTTGTTTGTTCTTTGTTGTTGTTATTTGCTTTTTGGTTTGTTTGCTGTTAAATAGCTGCTCACATTCTTGCAGGTTTGTTTGTTTACCCCTAATTTGCTCATATATAATCTTAAACTGCCATTTTTCTTCTATGTGAATTCTTTGCTTTGGATGCCCCTTTTTCTGCAGTCTAAGGTTTAAAGAATAACAAGCTTGAGTATATTTGTTTGTACGTCAATAATATGCACGTCCCTTATGTGCCTATGCTGCTGTTTCACTGATGGTAACCAAGAGTGCTCTGAATGCTCATTCACCAATCGTTCTCTTCTCTTAAATGTCATAGCTGTCAGTGAAGGAGTGATGTAAAAAATATTAGAAGAACATTTTCTAGATTCTTCTGTGATCTGCTGCTACTTTCTCTCACACAGTGAGTGATGGGAGTCATTCTGCAGGGACAGCTTAGAAAATGATAGCAGCTGAGTAAATCTGACTCATAGAATTAAATATCATGGATCAAATGGGCTTGTGCCAAACTTTCCCACTGGATTTAATGTTAGACTGACCCTTGTGGTATTACAAAAGTGGGTCAGATTTTCTGTGCTTGTACAGTAGGTCTTTTGACATTTTGCCCAATGCCAGTGTGCACTATCAAAGGCTTTATCATCAGCTGCCAAGGAGATAACTACAACTTTTGAATTCCAATAAAGAGTGTAATTGAATGGACTGTGTCTCAAGAAAATAATAGAGGGGGGAATGGATAACGGCTGTTACGCCTCTGCGTTGCCATGAGGAAATTTGGCACTGAGGCTCAGCTGGAGGCTAGATGGCAGGGATGACAACATCGGAAAAGAGACATTTTTGTCTTTGCACATTGGGAGAAATTACAATACCCCTCTCAGGCCCCTCAGCCACCAGTTTCCAGGCTGTTCCAGGCTCCTGGAACTCCGGCAGCGTGGAGCCATGCCCACTGCCCTGGGCAGCCTGTTCCATGCTCAGCACCCTCTGGTGCAGAACCTTTTCCTCACCCCCACCTGTCCCTCCCCTGACTGAGCTCCATGCCGTTCCCTCAGGCCCTGTCGCTGTCCCCAGAGAGCAGAGCTCAGCACTGCCCCTCCGCTCCCTGTGAGGAGCTGCAGCCGCCATGAGGCCTCCCCTCAGCCTCCTCTGCTCTGGGCTGAGCAAACCAAGGGACCTCAACCGCTCCTCATATCTTGCCCTCCAGACCCTTCGCCATCTTTATAGCTCTCATCCAAAATTAAACTAAGTCAAGTGTTCTGAAATGGCGATAATCCCCCTTATGTTACGGGGGTGCTACTAGAGGGGATCATTCATTTGTGGGCACGCAGAGTAACCCCAGGCTGGTTATAGGCCAGACTTGGCCTCCCTTGCAGTTCTTGTAAGTCTTAAATCTGGCAGCACAGAAGTTAATAGTTTAGGAAAATTTTGCTTTTTTTATAATTAAGTCTGTAGAAGGTAGAAATCAACAGTACAGTGCGTTTTCCCAGCAGAGACCGTAAATTAATTAGGAGCAATTTGCTGTCAGAAACAATTTCCATAATTTTAAGTAAAAAAGCAGAAAACCCGTTTTTATCCTGAAGTGATTTAACTCCCGTGAAGATGAATTATGTGAAATTGTGATTTACCTGCTCCTGCCTCCTGGTACCCAGGAATGATGCAGATGGCGATTCAGGCAGTGGTTGTTACTGCTGGGGTAGAATTTCTAAGAATGATGCCCTCTTCCCCCACCCCCCCCGGTTCAGATCTTGACCTTTTCATAACAGAATTGTCTTTGACACTTGCAAATTCCTGTCAGGAGATAATGAACAAATTGCAGTGCTAATCGAACACAGGCCTTTTCTAGGCTTTTGCCTGATAGTCACGCAGCAAAGGTCACTGTCTAACTAATGAGGGCTTTGGGTGATACCTACACAATATGTGGGCTTTTTTGAAAGGCCAAAATTTATGGGTACCACTTGGGGACAATTCAGCTATCACAAGCATCTTAGAAGTACAGGAAGGGATGATCCATCCATCACTAAGCCCCATTATTGGACTTAAACACTCAGCCTCATATGCATAATTGCCAGACCTTGGGCTTCTCAAAAGGCCTCAGTGTCATTATGATAGATCCTCCTCCCTGTTTACCAGGAAGAATGAACGTTAGATGGTCCATTGTGGCATTTAGTATTTCAGCCCATCAGGATTTTAGGGTGATTTGCGGATATCAAGTCACTGAAATGCTGATTTAAATGAAGGGAACATTTGCAGAACCATAAATTTGTCCTATGAAGTCTATTATGTGGATACCTTTCTGCAGCTGATAAGCATTAAAAAATTTACTGCCCCAGCCTTGCATTTTCTCCTTTTTGGTGGCCTTTTCAGGTGTGAATATATATGTTAGTCCTTTCTTTCTTTGCTGATGTACGATTAAAGTAGTGTGACCCCTAGCTGCCAAAGGTTTCATCAAAATATGTTATAGAAACTGTGGTTTCCAGAGGATAAAATCTGCTGTGTCATTAGTTCTTGCTTTAAATTGACATGTACACTTCATTAAAACTGTTTCCAAATATGTAGGAATTATAAGCTGGATATAAAAATGCACTGGAAGATTAATTAGGGCACTATCCTCAAAATCTGCAAGTTACCTGCAGAATATTAAGCTGGGCTGGAGAGTGGTTGTGCAGTAATGGTGCTTAGCTACAATCAGTGTGCTAGCACCAGATCACAATCTAAGCAATTGCATTTCTGCTGGTCTCAATGCACTTCCATCTCATCCAGCCTGATGCTGTTTCCCCTCATAAAAAGGTCTGCAGGATTACCATGTACAGTTAAACAGCTGCTGCACTTCAGTGGCGGCTGAAGCGATCCCTACGTACAGCTGATTTATCAGTTGGGCTCGCACTCTCAGATGCTGTGGGATGTAAGGTGCAACATAAATGGATGTTATATAAATAGTTTTCAGTTCTAGAAATACACGCTATAGCAAATGTTGAATTAGAGTTGACAGCGTAATAGGAATCTACATTTCACGCTGGAGGGATGGCACCTTGTGAAATACAGTCTGTTAGGTACCATCCAGCACCACTGTACGTTTCCAGATCTTCAGTGAAATTACGAGCTGTGAGTTTTCTTAGTCTGTATACTCTTCTTCTTTCATATTTACTTTAAAAAGCAGCTTCTCCTTTTTTTTTTTTTCTCATTATCTTGAATCTGTCTACTTACTGGCAGAATCAAAACCACCACCAGCTGAGGATTCCTGTGTCAGTAGAGTGATACTCACTAAACGTCTGAGTACTTCTTGGCTCACAGAACTGCTGAAAGGCAATGAAGACACCCTCTCCTGGTCATACCCTGAACGTGCTAATTTATTTTTAAATGAGCTTGCACACCCTATGTCATGTGTGTGTGTTCTTATTTGTTTGCAAATTAGTGCCTATTCGAACTCAGAGTTTGGGACAGTGCAGTGAGACATCTCCTTTGAACATGTGCATGAACATCACATGCATCAAATGCCAGGTCCAGGTGAGTTGTGCTGGATATGGTACGTTTGGACACTAATCCATGCAGTGAGAAGCATCGTGTGTCACAGGATTTGAGCACTGCCATCAAGACCAAAAATTGAATGGTTCCAAGGTTTATCTGCCCTTAAAATTTCGTTTACTGTTGGGTTTGGGGTTTGGTTTTTTTTTGCCTTTCAGTGTGAGGTACCTTATGTCAGTGAGTTTTCATTTTGAGTCACTTTGTAATCTCCCCTCCAAATAAATCCTGTGGCCATTGCTCTTTCTGTTCATGGTGGCACTGAAAAGATCAGATATAATGCTTGTTGATTGACAGGCATGCCTGGGTTGTAGGAGCAGGGTATGAGAAAAAAGATAAGAGATATTTTTGGGCTTTGTTCCACTAATGTCTTCTACTTCATGGAACCCTGCACTTTTGAGGGTAATTGCCTGCCATGGACTATGCAGCCCATTTCAAAATACAGAGTCAGCTCTTTCCCATGCAACATTTAGCATAAACCTTCAGAGTTCATTTGTGAGTGCATCTTGCCCTGATTCAGACCGAATCAGCTGCTATTTTGGCAAGGCATACACTGGCTATTCCAGTATCTCATTTGGAAATAAATATATAAAAACCCAATGAATGCATGAAAAAAATCTGTGATTATGCCATACAGAGCCTGGATGCATTAGCCATGGCATAACCTCTCCATGAATATACATATTTTCCAAAAGCGCCACTGTGTTTGGCACGTAACATTAAAAATTACACTTTGGATCACTTAGGTATTGCTTAGACAAAACCTTCTTAGCTCTTCAAAACAATCAGCCAGTCTGCCTTCTTACAGCATCCATCCATTTGTGTAAGATCCTGTGCTCTTGCGTGTCATGAAGATGACACTTGGCCAGAATAGGAAAATCTCCCTAATCAGCACCCAGCCTTTGCTTCAAGATCTTCTTTTCAGTCTTCCAAGTGAATGCACTACTCTAGAGCTGCTCTTAGGTTAGCAACTGGTGGTTTTAATCCAAATTTCCAGTTAGAGCTTTCTTTAGTTAAAGCGGGTTTTACTGCAAAATACTAGACCAATAGGGGACCTCAGATAAAAAAGTTGATTTATTTTTCCAGAATTAGGTCAGGATTTGGCAAGTTCCTTGTGTTCCAGACCTGCCCTCCGCAAATAACTGTTTCCTTATCCTTGTTGTACTCCTGGACATGAGGACAGCTGCACTCCCTGGGGCTCACTGAGCTGCTTGAGGCTTTCTGTGAGCACAGACTCTTTTTTAGTCCATATGAACAATGACTCCTGTGTGGGGGATGTTTCTGTGTGTGCTGGATATATATCTGGATATATTCTTGACACAATGTTCCTGTAGCCTTTTAGAAAACTTCTGCTAAGCCATTTCAGAGAAAACTTACAGGAGGTTTGTCAGGGTGGAGTCCTGAGCGTATTGATGAACAGCTTGCATAAAGCAGTGCAAAAACTCTTCATTGTCTGGCAATTCTGTGACCAAGGTAATCATGAAATTGTTGTCTCTCATTGAGTCCCTTTTGTTTGTTTTGTTTGTTTGCTGTTTTTTTTTTCTTCTTCAAATTTCTTGCCTGCTATTAATCAAATGAAAGTGCTTTTGCCATGGAATAGGAGAAAGTTTCACACCTCTAGCTGCTAGGAACACACTGATCTCTTGGTGCAGATGTATCAGAGGAAATGTGTGAACTCTCACAACGTAAAGGTGTTAAACTTTATCAAATGGACTCTCCTGCAACCTCTCGGAGACCTGCTGCTACCCATTATAACAATTTCCATCTGATTTTTTGCAGTACCAAAGGGAATGCTAACATTGCCTGCTTGATCATAGCTCACCTCTTCTTAGGTCCATTTGTGACTATTGAAGAACTGATCCATAAGACCTAAACTTCACAAAAGGAGTGAGACTATTAGGAAATTAGGCAGTTTTGGGACAACCCAGTAGGGATGTGAAAAACCTTTTTGAATAAAATAAAAATCTAATATGGTCTGAAATGAGATCCAGAACACAAACTTTACAACTTTAGGAACAACATTGCAAAATGAATTTGATTGGCTTTGTATGTAAGTATTTAGTTTCGCACAACTTCTGGCCAGCAACAGATGTTGTTTTGAAATACCAGCCACCTGAAGAGGAGAGTCCGTGGACCTGATCATCCTGATGTGCCTAGTGGTGAGGAGTCAGGGAAAAACCATCATGGTGTTCATGCCCTCTGAACAACGTTCTGTCTTTCGGGAGGTTCTGGTTTGGATGAACCTGTTCCTATAATCTTTTTTTCTATTAAGTGATGATAGTAGATTGTGGTGCTAGGCTATACTGTAAGTACTATACGTTTGAAATACATTGGGTGCCAGTCTAAGGGTCCCCTGACCTAAAAGGGGCCGGCTGTTGCTGGTGGGATTTTAGCTGTAGGGCCTCTGATTTCAAAGTCTGATTTTTCTTTGAAATATCAGGTGGGTTTTTCTATGAACCATGGTTTGTGTATGGTGATGTTAACAACGTGTTCTTTGTCTTGATATGTAATTTAGAATAGTATTTAGTTAAAGTACTTCCCAACCTGGGAAGTTGATTGTAGCTGAGAACACACGACTAGTAGAGGAATTCAGTGGAGGCAAATAATAAATTTAGCAATGTCCTATGTATTAAACGTTTTGTAAAAGATTGGAGCTATGGGAACTAATACTCTAAGTAAATGAGCAAAATTCCTTGTGTTGTTTAGGGGGAGGAGATATTGTTTGGCTTGAATCCAAGGAAGTGCTTAAAAGCACGTTAAACTTTAATGAGGTGAACAGTCTCATCTCTGTGGTGCAGAACATTTAGGCTTAATTTTAGGCACATGCTTAACTTCTTTGCCAAATTGGGGTCTAAAAAAGAGTTATGCTTTTGCATTTGAGAAGCAGGAATGATATCACATGACTTCTATATTTAATCACAACTACTGAAGGCAGCTGGGATTTTGAATGCAGAATACTTAAAGCAAACTGTTCTTGATCAATCCATAGAGAAATACTCAGAGGGAGAAAAAATATATACAGTAAATTTGAATAATGAACAATTTTGAGGAAATTGCAATCTGCTTGCAGACATTTGGAGAGCAGAAAGGAAGCTAAATTTGTTGAGTAAGTTACTTGCTGTGATATATTCTCTTGGCTCTAATTAGAGGGAAGTGAGCAGTGAGGGAACCCAGAAAATGAGACTGCTGTGGACTGAAGTGCCCAAAGAGAAGACTTTAGCTTGGAAGGCTTTTTAAAGTGGATTATTTTTCACCAAGTATACTTTAAATAGGAAAAATTAAAAAAAAAAAACTGGTGAAATGTTAATTTGAAAGGAGTGCTAGCTGTTTAAACAAACACTATCGATGCTTGACAATTTCAACAGAAAACATTTTTATTTTCTTTGAAATTTAAGAGTTTACTATAAGAGATCACTATAAGAGTACCTACATCAGTTAACAGCAGATAAGTCTGTATTTTATTTTTTATGTTAAGGTTTATTGCTACATTATCTAATTATTTTCATTGGCTACATCAGCTCGGACTTACTCATTAATAGCATTTAGCTCACAATACAGCAGTTCTCTCTTCTATCGTTGAACACGTTACATGACTGAGGGCAGCTGTGTGAAATACTAAAATATAACCACTACTGCTGCTGTTTCTTCTAAACAAAGCTTCCTGCCATTAAGCTTGGGGTCATACCTGGAAACTATTAAATTCAAACACTCCTCTGATCAGGCCTCCCCACTCCTGCCAAGAGGTCTGCAGCAATCGTCTCAGAGCAGCAAATCTTAACTCATTGGTGAAGGGTAGAGCGTCCTCAGACTGGTGGTGAAAAATGTTGCTGGAGGAACACAAACCTCTCACTTGCCCTTCTGCTCCAAGCTGAAGGCCTATTGCTCTGGCCTTATCTTCTTCCAATACAAAATACAGAGCAGCAGTGTATGTGGATAAAAACCACAAACAACTGATGAAGAGAGTAAGTGGAACCTCTTCCCTCTTGTCACCAGTGAAACCCACTCCGGGACAGCTCTCTTTTGGTTGTGTTGTACTGGGGAGTGGAGTAGGGAACGGCTGCTTCACAACGCTGATGAGCTTGTACTCCCAGGTTACTTAACTTTTTAATTTTTATTATTATTTAATCTTTCCTATGCACTTAAAATGTATGTTGTGGGCAAGATAAGTGCTCTTTAATTGTTTCCATGTTTCCTTTTAAAGATAACTTGCATTCCAAATTTCCATAGCTCATAGTATGTCTTGTGATTGTTGCATCACCACTGTGAAGTCTCTTACAGAAGTTCTTCTTATACACAATTAATCAGACATGATTGCAATCCCTGTATTTTAATACTACAAGTGGGTGGAAAATACAGCAAAAGTAGTATTTTTCCCCCATGCATGCATAAAAAAAAAGATTCTGAAATTACTAGACTTACTTCAGATTCTCACAAGCAAGATGGTTAGACTTTAGTCCAACAGTTTTCTGTTATTCAGCTATAATAGAAGGAGTGGTCTCATTCTAGCTTGAATGGTCTTAGGCAGCGAATGTCAAGACCTCAATTCCTTCCTATTTCCTTTCTCTACCACTGACATTCATGTTCGTGCCACTCAGATCCATGTTTTTTCCTCTTGATTTCATTCCTTGTATGGTTGCCTTGCAGGATTGTTCTCAGGGTAGAACAGCTTGTTGAAAGGTGTTTATAATAACAATTACACCTACTCCATTCACTAAAGCATAATCTTTATCTTAATCAAAAAAAAAAAAAAAAGGCAGAAGATAAAATATACATCACAAACTACTCCAAAGTTCTGCTTGAGTTATTTTTCAATTACAGCAGGTGAAGCAGAACGAAATTGTTACAGCCATTTATTGATTGTGTTACTATCCATTAAGGTACAACAGAAGAAGTCCATCATATTGTGTAACAACTTAACTACTTAAAATAACAAAGGCTTCCTATTGTTTCCTTTTTTGCCATCATCCTGATGAATGTGCTCTACTTCTGTGCTGGAAATCAAGTTCAGGAATCATAATGAAGAAATTTTGTATTCAAGTTGACATTATTTCTTCTCCTAGCTATTGGAATTATTCAGCTTTTTCATTGAAAAATAACTGAAGCAGAACAAAGGTAATGAAATATATTAATTATATTAATGATGTTTTAGTGAAACTGGCTGCTCCCTAAAGAGGGTGCATATATAACTATAAGAAGAGATTCTATTAGTGGGCACACAATTAACAGGTAATACTGTCACAGCAGTAATTTTAGCTGCTATGAACTGCTCAGCCGTCTGACTGACAAACCCTTGGAGGTTCTTTGGTGAAGAACAAGGTTTCTCGTGTCTTCTAAGATGGGGAAATGCTCTCTGCTAGGGGGGAGCCAGTAGGGTTGTGTAGTGACCAGCAGCTGTGGTGGGTGAGATGGCAGCCTTCAGGTGTTGGTGACTGTAAGCTGGAGGGGTGCTCTCAATCCAGCTCAGAGGCTCATAAACAAGGTGTTTAGCTGCAGCTTGGTGACGGGATGCCAGTACCGACAAGCAGTAAATATGTCATCACAACTACAGTGCAGTGGTTGTTGTCTAGTCTACCCCAAGTCTGATGAAGGTCTTGAGCTGGGTGCTAAAACATCCCTATAAATGTATGTGCATATATACATGTGTGTGTGTTTAGTAAGCATCTCAGCACCTTGTCAGCAACCAAAAGAGAAAGACTTTCTGGACTGATGTGGGACCATAGCAAAGACGGGTCTTGCCGGAGAGGGGAGGTTTCCGCCATGCAACAGTGGGAGGTCCCAGCAGTGCCAACCACCACTGCTTGGGGAGCGGGGCAGAGCAGGGGCTGTGCAGTAATACCTCTTGTAGGCTTTGCCAAGTTTTGCTGCATAGGATCAAACCCCGATACATCCTGCCTGTGTAGTATTCTGTTTCACGTTTATTTTCATAGGTTCTTTCACTCACATAACTTAAATTTCCTACTGATCAAACAAACAAACAAAAATCCTTAAATAAATGAAAATGACAAATAAGATCCCTATTCTACTTCCACTAATGCTGGTAAAGAAATTATTAGGACAGGAACCAGAGTCTCCATGGCACTGACCATACCTTAACCTTATTATCACCTCTTCCCATTTTCAGATCTTTCTTCCCTAGTGCTGAAAAACTCGTGGAGTTGTGACAACTGCTAACGTAAAATATCCATTGCCTGTTGCTTTAACCACAACTACTCTATGCAAACCTCTTCACTACGCATCAGCTTCAAGCTTCTTTAACTACCTTGAAGTAAATTAGATTTTTTATTGCAAATGTCTATTTAAAGGCAAAGCGAGGGTGGCATTCAGACTGGAGTATGGCTTTGTGGTATAGTTATTTATATCTTCAAATCCCTAATAATCGTTTTGGGTTTTGTGATCGTTGGAAACTTTTGTTGCTGATTCCTGTGTTCCACCCTGATGTCATTGTGCGTTTGTGTTCTTGCAGCTCTCAGATGTCTTTTATTTGACTGGTACAGTAAATACCTGTCAAACTCCTAGAGTTCTGTCATCAAAGAACCCCTTGATCTCCATAACTGATGCTGAAATGCTTGGTACGAATACCAGTTGTGTGTGTCAACGTCCTTTAGCATCGGCTTGAGATTTTTTTTGTTGGGGAATGCCTCCTGCATCCGTGAAGTCTGGCTGAGGATGCACTGAACGTGCATTAGTGCCCATGGGGACTGGGTGAACAGGTTCCCAACGCATCGAGCCTTCAGGACCTCTGGTTGTTTCTGAGCATATAGAGAGGTTGAAAACTAAAACACCTTAAAACATTACTGTATGCATATATGAAATTTCTTAGTATTCCTTATGTAGTATCATATATTTTCTGTACTTTGTTAGGCAAAATGGCACCTGTGTAACCATTGTGGAGCCCAGTTTGGGTCTTGTATTGGTGCAGTTTCACCGACTACAGTATGAGCATTGCTGATTTACCAGTTGATGAAGTAAAATGTCACAGATAACTGTTTCACTGAACCAGCAGATACCAAGCGAACGTGTTGTGTTGCCCATCGGGGGTTAATTTTGTTCTGAAAGCACATTTGGGACTGTGTTCAGGCAGCATGCAAAATCAAGGCTGAGAATCAAAGGAAGCAGGCTATCTCTTCCCACGGATCTTGCAGCAGAATTTAGGAGCTGAACGATGCAACATGTGCATAAAAGCTTGATAATGTTTTTAAAACATATCACTTGAAATATGTTAACGCATATGTTCCTTCATTTAGAACTCTTTCAAAATACATAATTTGCCCCTTTAGCTTCATACTCAACTCATTAAAGCTCATATGCATACAGAAACCTTTTAGAAATTTTCTCCTGGTCTTTCCTCAACACCAAAGTGACCTTTCTTTCCTGCCCAAGCATTACAGAGTCCCTGCTCTGCCCTGCATCTCTCCCTCCAGCTCTTTCAGTGCCATTTCCAGTCTGGTGGCAGTTTATCCCACCAGCATTTGCAGGGGTGGCAGCTCGCTGCAGTCTGCCCGAGGCAGGATTCCGCTCGCTCTCATTTCCAAAGTTTAAAGGTTTCCCATGGTTCAAACTTGCCCAACTGTCTCTTTGTGAATAATTGGTTTTTTTTAAGCATCGGCCTCTTTTTTTTTTTTTTTTTTTTTCTTTTTTGTATAAAGATTGGATGAACAGGATAATAGATCCTCCATTGCTATAGAAATTTTTGGTCAAATAGGCAAATCAAAAGTCCGTGTTAGTTTTACAAAAAGGTTGAAATTCAGGTAATAGTGCATATGCTGATGCACAGAAGCCATATATGAATCAGAGAATCAGAATTGTCGGGGTTGGAAGGGACCTCGAGAGATCATCGAGTCCAGCCCCCTTGCCAAAGCAGGTTCCCTAGTGCAAACCCAGTCTAATTTCTCAGTCCCAGTAAGATAATGAGCCAGTAGGTAGAATGGTATTTTCAGTAGGTGTTTTCCTTCAAACACTGCGGGAGAAGTGGATAAATCATTGCTCAGAAGTTCCTCGGGTGAGGCAAGGTAACTCTTTTCATGCCATATTTTCAGTTAAATAAAATATGACCTTTACACGGTGCTTTAAATTGGCCTTGAGCGCACCTCTAGGTGGAATTACCTTTGCTTCCCAAGTATCACATGCTGCAAGCTTCCACTGAGCCGTCTGTGCATGCATACATATTACAGTGCTGATTTTGTAAAGACTCCAGTTACTCAGATGTATGGCTTAATCAAATCAGGCTCCTGATTTCTGCATTTTATATAATTTTGCTCTCAGTAGTTCCCTTTCAAGGTCAGAGCTTGAACCTCTGTGCTTTTACGAATATTCTACTTGCAGAATTTTTTGATGCTATTATGTTCATGCTTTTTATTAGAATTTAGTTTGCCCCACCAGGGATGGGGTGACAAGGTGGCACTGAAGAATGCCTGCAGGGAGCAGTGTTCTTGATCCATCTCACCTACCGTAAAGTGAGGAATAAAAGTCTGGTTTAATTACCACTATTAGATGACTTTCCTGTGTACTAGGATCATGAAGCCTTAGTTGTGAGATTTCAAAATGCCAGGTGCCGATTGGGGTGAGAGGAGCTCAGATGATCACTTAGTCCTGAACATCTGAGAGTGCCTATCGATGTGACCTCGTACAGAAATGTGAGAATTGAGGGAAGAAAGAACAAAAATGTTACCGCACTTTTCTGCCAAAGTCTAGCATTGAAAAGTTCAAAGTAGGGTTGAAACAGGAAAGAACAGGAAATGAAAATATATTTTTTTTGTGGTTACCAATCTGTTTTCAGCATTTGAACCTTGCTGCTTTAGCCTTCTATTTTGTTTCCAAATCAACAGCATTGATCAATTTTGTTTTTTTAAATATTTACATTATTTCCCCACCTTTCTTTCTTGCCCCTATCTATGCATGCTACATATCCTGTCAGTACACAAACAGACAGAAAATACAAATAAATATTTCAGTGTGAACTGCAGCTCCATTTTAATGCCTGGTGGATTTACCATGTTTCAGAAGTGAAACTTCTATATTTGATTATAATTTGATAATGTAGTAAGCACTACAGCATATTCTTCATTTCCCCTGCAACATATGGGACTTTCTGCTTATTGTCTTTCACTAATTTTCAGTACTTTCCTTTGAGTTTTTGACAGCAAAGGCATACACTTCCCTCGGTGGTTTGCATTTCTTCAGCAAAACACTAGGTGAATTTGAGTAATTTCCTCTCGCAAGAATGTATTGTGTTTGAGAGTTTAGGTGAATTATATTCTGCTGATTAGTGAAGCAAGCGCTGTGCTCCATCTGCTAGAGAATGGGAATGGGATATTTATAACGTGATGGATGTCACTGTTGGGTGGGTTTGCAGTGCTGCGGTGTGACTAAGCGGTTCACTAGGGCTGTAGGCTGCTTTGTTTGGTTTGTTTTAAAGCGAACACACTGACTTGGGGATAGGGAGTGTTACTGCAGAATTGTGGCTTTGTGCAAGAACTATGACTAAAGTGTTCAGCACTGGGGACAAAGCCAAGGCATACTGCCCTTTTAAAAATTAATTCAGGAAGACAAATGCACAGAAACAAGGATTGATGCACATGGAATTTGATTTCTCAGTTATACATGAATATTCAGTGCTGGATTTTTCCCCCTCGGAGCAATTAGAGAAGGGGAAGATGTCAGGTCGGGGAAATTTCTTCTGCACTTGTTGTGCAGTACCTAACAGAATGTTCCTCTTGTCCTACTTGGCTCAGAATTACCCACCTGCACTTTCAGAATTCTTCTAAAATGTGCACGTTTACTCATCCCCAGAACTGGTAGGTGTGTCAGCGCTGCAGCAATGCTTTGTGACATTGGTATGGTGACATTAGTGAGTGCATCCATTTGTACCAACACATGGGATGAACACTTGAAAACTCTACTCTGCGTTTAACATACTTTTCCTCACAATATAAACAGTGACTATTTTTCAGTGTGTAGAGATGACATAGTTATAATAAACTAAGAAGTCTCAAAAAGATTCCCAAACCAGGAAAACTAATTATGGCAGAATTGTGCAAGAATGTCTTAGTACTGAGCCATGCTGAAATCTCTTGGACTTTAAAAGTCAGAGGGATGTATTCTGCTCTTTAATAAAGCACTTGTTTTTCTTAAGGTCATACAAAACAAAGCACGTTATTTGAACAAATGTCAGAATAATATGTCTGTGATAAAATATAGTATTTACTTGCTTTCAGCATTTGAACTGTGACAAATCTGAAAAGGAAATGAACAGTTATTGCTCTTGTTAAATAGTCCTTTTAATATTACAAGTGCGTTTACATTGCTAGACCCATGTGTACCTTAATGATATCTGGAAGCGCTATGACTTGGCCCAAAGGGAAGCACAAACCCAATACTTCATTTTGTGTGAATTAAATGCAGCTAAATGAAGTGTAGGGAAATTAAAAAGAATTAGGCAAAACAAAAACACTACTGTAAAGCTTTTATTAAATGCTTATACAGTGAATAAAGAATGTGCAGGAAAAAAATGAACCGCTGATTCATTCACCTAAATGCTTCTTACTGCAGCCTCCTGGCTGGTGAGTGAGGCACGTTCCTCTGTGCCTTACATATCCAGATCTGGGGCTTCAACAGGTTTGGTCCCCTTTGTCATCCATGTGATATGATAGGTCTGAAAACAGGATTTCATACACTGCACCACCAATGATCTCCTGCGCAGCTGGAACAAGTGACCTACTGAAAGTGTCACAGACAATATATGGGGCTCTGCCAGCTTAGCTCATGGACATTTCCTTTCTTCCTCATGGAAGTTAAGATCTTATAACCCTGCCAGTTTCCACTGAGGCGAGAGGAAACAGGAACAGTGAGTGGAAAAAGATGATTCTATTCAGTAGTAACAACTAAATTAAGGCACACAGTGGCAAAGAACTTGATGGTTCAATCTTCCAGTCAGGACAGGTTAAACTTCATTCACTCTGAACTTTTAAAAGATGGTTTTCTCCATCATTTATTTCTAGGTATTACTACTGAGGTACTTTTTAGAAGCTATTTGCGTGAATAGTCTTTGGGTGCAGTTTTGTGCTCAGATCAAGAACAGGCAAGATGTTGATGGACAGATGTGCAAGGGGTCTAAAAGACCGGGAAGGCAGGTGACCAGGAGCAGCATATAGGATGCTATTGTTGGCAGTCAGATGTCCTGGTTTGACTTTGATGTCAAGGAATTTCATTCAGAAGTCAGTTGTTACCTAATATTTTTTTAATTATATAAAAGCAAAATGATTCAGTTTTTGGAAACAAGATCTTGTGTCATCATCCTTAGGATACCTCAACATTTTGGTTGTTTTTTTTTTTTTTGCTTATTTTTTAGTTCTGGGTTGGAAATGAAATACTTGCAATGCCAACTTTTCAAATGCTGTGGGAATCCTGGATGGAATCCAGCTTTTGCTGGTTTTGTTGTACCGTAGGTCCCACAGAAGGACTGTATTGCTCTTCCAGAATTACAGTGTGATGTTTCGGAACAAAACTTGCCTCACTTGGCTTTGTTAGCGAGTCAGGATTTTTACCCTAAGTGACCTGGTGGTGGTTGTGCATGTACCCATCAGAACTGCACTGTTTGTGGCGAGGGTGACCACTCTGAAGAGGGCTAATGTGAGGGATAACAATCTCCGAGAGTGGACGTGGTGCTCACAGTGAAACATACACTGGGAAATACCACTGAATGCACTGGTTTTATATATTTAGGTTCATTTTCTGCTTTTACTTATGCCTTCATATCTCTTATTTTCAGGTCATTTAAATAAGAGACATGTGGTGGGACTCTATCATTTAAGCAAAATTGGTATTCTGCCATCCATGAAATTGCATGGACACCTTCAACTTATCCCGAAGTGCAAATTATGTGTATTTCTTTCCTTAAGAAGCCACTGTGAATAAACGCTTAAAAATATGGGTCACAAAAAGCATTAAAAAGGATATATATTTTTTTCTCTCCAGGGTTCATTTTCTTATTTCCAGTCTTTTCCACCCTCCTTCAAAGCACCTATATTAAGTTAAATTGTTGTTGACTAAATAACAGGAGTATTTGATACACCTGCCATCAACTTATTGTTTTAGTCTGGATGCTTTTATTCCTCCTGTTTCCTCCAGCTGGAGCAGGAGCTACAGCTGTACCTCCTGGCCCTTCTGTGGGAGCAAGCCCAGGAAGGTGGCTTGGTGTGTTCCCTGCCCATGACTGGCACGATCACACTGCTATGGAGTGTCTGTAATTTTACTGCCTGTAAACCTGAGCAGTACCCAAAGGATTCTCTTTGATTTCTGCCTGATGGCTATGTGAGAGTGTTCCACCACACTGCAGGATGTGCATGGCTATGCCTAGGCCAGCCATGAAGCACAAGGATGTACGTGTGTTTGCTTGTCCTGTTGTGTTTCCTTGTCCTTGAAAAATACAGGAGGAAACATCTCACTATCATGCTTCTGGTCTCCTCCCAAAATCCAGGTGCACTCACAGAACATACAGTGTAATTACTGCAGGAGCATAAAATTGTAATTGTAAATTACTTCCTTTACATTAGCACCCTTGTGTTAGCACCTAACCAGTGAAAGGGATTGGCCGCATCGCTCTCTACTACCTGAAACAACACTGAAGGAAGGAGTGTGTCAATCTCTTTTCTCAGGTGAGAAGTGACAGAACACGAGGAAAATATCTCAAGGTGCACCAGGTGAAGTGTAGATTGGATATCAGAAAGAATTTCTTCCCAGAGAGGATGGTCAAGCATTGGGACAGGCTGCCCAGGGAAGTGGTGGAGTCCTCAGCCCTGGAGGTATTTAAGAGATGTGCGGACGTGGCACTAAGGGACATGGGTTAGTGATGGGACTTGGTGATCTTGGAGATCCTTTCCAACCTGGATGATTCTATGAACACACCACAAAGTCATTTATAATCATGCCAACAGATTCCTGGAGCAAATTGCCATCCTGAGACACGGAAATCTGTACTATGCTCAAGGGATGTTTCTCTAATGTCGAGGGACAGAGATTCCTGTTCTTTGTAGGAAGCAGCCATGGTGTCTGGCAGTCTTAGGTCAGAAAGGTTTACTGATGTCTAAACTAAATTGACTTTGCTGAAATGAGAAGTCCATTGCGTTTGCCCTATACAGAGGGCCACTACAGAGAGTAAATTGTTCCTTTCTCTTTTTTTTTTTTTGCAACACACTTTTAAAACATCTGAAGTTTTTCTTGAGACTGAAGATGTGGGGTTTTTTTAGCTTTTGTTCTTGAAGCTTTTCTTGATACCAAACATCTTTGCTCCTTCAAGCCGTTTGCAGTGTGTCACATCCGTGAACTTCTTTTCTCTCCTGCATTTCCTGCAGAATACTTTTTTCACTGGTCCAACTGAGGCCTTACAAATGCTGATTACAGTGAAGGGATGAAATTCCACATTTAATATTTGCCTTGTTTGTAAAGCTTGATGCTGTTGATGGTGTTGGGTTTCTGATTTAAAATATGCCATAGTTTTTCTTCCAAAATATCATTCTTGTAACTTGTCTTCTAGCCTGTATTTGTGCAGTTAGTTATTCCTTATGTATAACCTTGTCCTTATTGATCTGTCACCGTTTTTTCATCGGGCTCTTTCTCCAATTCGTCATGCTCATTCTGAATTTTAATCCTGTCCTACAATATTTCTGTGGCCTTTTCAGCTTGATACCAATGACAGAGTCCCTGAAAATGATGGAGGGGGAGGAACAGGATGCTCAGTCTGGATAACTTATTTCCTAATTCTGTCATTTATTATGAATTGTTCAGTCTCTATGAAATGCTGTTAGTAAGCTGATGCCCACAGTATCAGTAAGATGTATGTATGGCTATTATTTCTTAAGGTACATTGTTTATGAAATATTGACCTGTTATGAAAAATTATGAAACATCGAAGCTGAAGATGACAAACAATGGCTAAATACCAGTATGGACAGAAATTTTGAGTTCAGCAACCTGGGTAAACAGAGTAATACCAACCGTTAGCAAGCCTGGAAAGCAAAGAGAGCAGTTAGAGCCTACGGAAAGGTTAGTCCCCAACTTCCAATTTGCATTACTGTTTCAGAGACAGTGAACATTTGGAATTTAATCTGGAATAACAGCAGCTTGGTTTTTCAAGATTAGAAGATAGTGATTCAATTAGTTAACGTGTGTGCCTACACTCAGAAATACTAGCCCAGCTTTTACAGATGTAACACCTTCCTCCACCTCTCTGTGCAAGGTGACTTGCAGGCTTGTTTCTGCCTGCAGGGTTAGGATGTATAGTGAGATCTTTTAATAATCCCAAATGGCAGGACCTGCCTGCTCTGTGCTGTCTAAGAAAGCTTGATTTGCTCTTCTGGGCCTGCTGCAGGTCTTGAAGATGGTGTAAGTTGGATTAGATTTTAACAAGGTAGAACAAGATGAATATATAACAAGTCCTGATCCCATCCTTATGTCGTCTGAACATGCTGCAGTTGTTCCAAGCTTCCCTGCTTCACCTGCTCTTCAAACTGCTGCTCACATACTGATGGCTAAAAAATGAATGAGGAAAAATACATTTCCTTACTGGTTGTGACTGAATTTATGACTATTGAGCCTCCAACTTTCAGTTATGATCTGTCCCATATATGTAATAACACATTTTCTGCAGGTGATGAGGTTTCTGTAACTTGTGATGAACTGCAGGCAGCAGTTTGGTTTATTTTGTAATGCTTCTTTGCGTGTACCTGAAAATGGGTCATTTTTCTCCTGCAAGAATCACAACGGGTATCTCCACAGGGGGACAGGCAGTGGCTGGGCTGCACAGGGAAGGAGAAATGCGGCCGTTAGTTTTGCTCTGATTAAACTATGGCTGAAGCTGGAACATACCTGCCCAGATGCAGGCTTTACGCTTGCCAGGTGAAAATTGTTTCCTGGAATAAATAAAAAAGATTATGATGATGATGATTGCCTCCTTAACACATATAGTGGGGGGAATGGAAATCAGTCAGCTGTGGGTTTTGCTTTCAGGACAGCAGAGATTGTTTCCTTGCGCCACCTTTATAACAAGAAGTGTCAGACTTTGTCCTGTATGTATCAGACTAGTGTGGCATTGGATATTAATCCTGATGGAAAAGGATTATGTGATTTTTGCAGGCACTGAGATAGATTATCCTTTCTGGGCTAGCTGGAAGGTAGCAAGAGTCTCTGCAGATGCTGGCAGGGAGCAGCGTGCTGGGAGAATGGTGCCAGAAGAGCCGAGCACAAACAGCACTTCTGACTTAAATCTTTTCACTTTCCATTCGTTCCTGTTGTGCGAATGTGCTGCCTTTGAGGTCTTGCTGCTTGGAGCAGGGGCGGCGATGTGCATTGCAGTGGTGCAGGCTTTGAGATGTCTGCCTGCTAACAAACTCTTTGACACACTGAGTAAAAACGTCCGATGGAAACTTTGGGATAGCATTGCATTTTAAAAGATGCTGCCCATTCTAACGTTGAAGATTTTACCCGATATTTTGATAAATGATGTTTTCTCCTTAGGTGTGCATATGACTGATAATGTTAGTGTTTTGCAGTATCGCAGCCCTGATAAGCAGTCATGGTTTTGCTGCTTTGATGCTCTCTGCCCCTCTCCATCTGCCCCAGGGGCCACATCCCATCCTTAACCTCTCAGGGTTGCCTCCCTCGATTTCCCAGGTCTGTCCCAAAAAAATGCTGCTTCCAGAAAGGGGCAGGAACAGCTGTTCTTGCTTGCAAGGAAAATTCATCTTGCCGGTGCTAGAAGCCACTGTGGCACCCCTGCTTCAGGGGCTGGGGTGTCCCGACTGCCTGCACGAGAGCTGCTCCCCACCGCCAGGGCAGCAGCAGCAGCTCCAAGGGCTGCAGCAGAGCACAGTGACATGGGGCAGGTCGGCATGGGGTAAAACACTGCAGCTTCAGTCACTTCAGGATATCAATTAGCAATAATTGAATCATTTTAAACAGAAGTATGTCAACTCAGTTGTTAACTAGTTAAGCGCGTAGGCTTGCATTGGGACACTGCAGTTTGGGACTCTCTGAGGTCTGTATAGTTTTCATCACTTTTGTTTTCTTCTTTGATGTTTGTAGACTCAAGTATTAAAGAAAATGGGAACAAGTATGATAGTTTAAACACACATATTTAAAGCTCTTCTATATTCTTCTGAATTCTGAGAAATTTCACACAAATAATATTTTCTTAGACCTTCCAGAGAGCAATCTATTCTTTCTTAAAGTAAGAAACCTCCTTTTCTCCTTAGAAATGTACAACTTCCCCTGCTGTCTTGGAAGGAACCTCATGGACTGGACACCTAGCTTTCAGACAGCTGAAGTAGAGAAGAAGGAGTTAACCAATCGCTCTCCCCCTGATGCAAATGCAGAATTCTTTGCTCGGGATGTCAGTAGCTTCTGCTCCTTAGGTACACAAACCGCACAGTGAAAAATTATCTGAAAATAAATGTGCAGTGTTTCATTTTTTTTCCTGCTCCTGAATTATGTATTTAATTAATCTCAATCAGTTTACAAAATCCATTTTTACTCAGATTTAAAAAGCAAATGCTCTGACAAATAACTCCAGTAGCATGTGCAGGGCACTGTTTGGCATTGTTGTGCTTAAGACCTGTCAGCTGCTCAGCAGCGTGATTACTAATTGCCCAAGGTTCAATGAATCAAAGCACTATAGTTTTAGGTTAAGGAGAGGTCCAAACTCTGAGCCCTTTTACTACAGTACTAGCTTTAAAGCGCTTTACTGCAGTATGAGGAGACATGTCAGTTTGAACTATAATATTTTATAATATTTGAAAAAGTTGTCAATAATTAAAGACAGCTTGAAAATGCTTTTTTTTTTTTTTTCTTTCCATCTGGTTATGCTTGTTCTTTTATTTTGGTTGGGTTTTTTTGGTTTAGTTGTTTTGCTTTTCCTTGTATCCTCAAATCCCATATGGGCCTAAGAGAGCAGTACATAAGCATCAGGTGAAGGTCATTAAAAAAAAAATTAGTGTATTGATTTTAGTGAAACCCAGGCTCAACTCAGGATATCGCATACAAATCACAAAAACAAAACCAAAAAACAACCAACAAACACCACACAGCCTCATGATACAACAATATAAAAGGATTATGTATTTTATTCCAAGAAGTGCATCTGTTCCACCTCGTCTTTGCAGTAGTGCTTTGTATTTCATGATACATGCCGTGAGCACCCCACAGTTGTTGCCTAGTTGCATTTTGACTTATTGCCATTTCTGGTTCCATCTTCCCAATTTTTATGCAAGTTAGTGTTGCTGCAAAGAAAGGGACAATAAAAACCCTTCAGCATGTAGTGTTGCAGCTATCTTTGTCCAAATTAAGATTTCATTTAATTGCTTCCTTTTTCATTTAGTTTCCGTGTTTCTTCTCTTAGGCTACCTTTGTGGCTTCAAGCTTTATATATATTTGTGTTTGCTAACCATGCTTCTGTGTGGCATTGCATCTAAAAGTTGCCGTGCATAGACTTTGTTACAGCATCCTTCAGTAACATAATAATAGGCTTCAAAATGAAATAATTCACTTTGGGAAATATAATGTGCTTTTTACAACAATACAGCTATTATTTGCAGAAAGATATTATTGAAAGTGTATCTTTAGTTTTCAACAGGCAGTCAGGCAGACTAAGGGAAAGGCAGCCTGGCCTGGTGTGTCGTTTCAGACTGCTGGAAGGCTGTTGTTCCCACTGGGCATACCAAGAGCCTTACCACAACCCTTGGAATAGTCAGCAGCCCCTTTCTCAGTTACACCATGCTGTAAAAATAGTCACTCGAACTAGCAACCAGGTAGCTGACCTTATAATGCTCTACACCACAGCTAATCATTTTCACACTATTCTTGGTTTTTTAGCCCCTGGATCGTTGCATGATATTGGTGACTTTTTAGGGAGAGTTTCATTGCATGTGGAAGAATGTGAGGCCAGGCTGCAGCGAGGGCTCTCCCTAAACTCAGGTCTATACTAATAGAGGTGCATAGGTGGAGGGAGAATCTCTTTGTTTTGGGTAGGGATGGAGAGAGACTTCTTTTAACATGTTGGATGTTTATCATTGGAAATGATTTTTTAATGTGTCTTAAAATTCTTTTCTGTTCATGAAATAGAAACAGACATAAGGTAAATAAAAAGGAATAAATATTCAGACCATGCTACTGCTGAATGACAACTGATGCTTTCAGTGGATTTTATGTATCCATCAGTGACAACCTTCAAATAATGTTATATCGAGCCTTCTGAAACTATGAGATTTTGTTAAATAACATTCAATTAATGAAGTATCATACCTTAAGCAAAGTGCCTACAACAAATGCCACTCATCCTTCTGAAAGAATAACATCAGTCTCTACAAATGAGGTAAGTGAGAGGCAGTTTCCAAGGAATAGCATATTCTGATAAATTCAAGGTCAGTTCATCTCAGAGTTACTACCTGAGCTACTGAACTACGGTGTTTGTAAGATAGCTTCATTGCATGACTTCTACTACCTACTCACTTGCCAAAATAGGTACACAGCTCAGGAGCCAGCCTAGCAGATTGTTCTGTAACCAGTGGCTTTTGTGAGACTTTTTGTGGAAATTATTTTCTGTATCCCTGCTTGGGTCCAACAGCAATTACCAAAGGGCAACAGAGTGGCTAAGAACCTCTTCAGATGCTCACAACTAAACCTCTTTCTCTTTGAATCCTTTTATTGTTTCCCTGTTTTTTCTATATTAGTGCTGAGCCTTTTGTCCCACATAACCCAAATCTTGTCCTTGGTGCATCTCTGCAATTATCTCCTGGATCTGTTCTAATCTGAACACTGCTCCAATCTTCACCACATCATCATCATCATCATCTAACTACACGATGCCTTTCTGAAGTTCTCCAAATTTTGTTTTTATTCTTAAAAGCCACCTCTGAGGGGAACTATTACTTGATCTTGCACTTCTTTCTCCGTCTTCTCCCAGACAGTCTCTTGTCCTGGGCTGTTTCTCAAGACAGAAAGAGTCAACCCCCTAAGTCTCAGCCTGCAAAAACATTGTCAGATGGAGAAGATTATGCCTTGAATATCTTCGTCAGTCATGTATGTGAATCAGAGCTTTTTGTCCCATACCCGTGAGTTGCTGGTAGCTTCACTGGACTTGTTGTTGCCTGACAGCAAATGTTCAGTGCCAGGTATGTGCAGGGTCACCCTCTATGACTGTAATCTCTTCTGGATATGGAATGTGTCAGCATTTTATAAGGGGATACAAAGGTGTGTGGCCTATAAAATGTCTCTAATTAATGCTGCTCTATCACATGATTACAGGAATTTACACATTGTGCTAACATGATATAACAGTCAGATTTCAGTTCAGCATTTATGAGGAAAGAAAAAAATTGAGGAGAGTTGTGTCAAATGGTTTGTGATGGGATAGCTCTTTACGTGGATAAGATGCCCAACCATTCAGAAATACTCTTGAGAACAGAGAGATGCCCCTGTGCTTTTTTTCTCAAATTCTAACTTCTGCTAATGTCTCAGACTTGTATCTCTGCTGGTCTCTGTGTATGGTATTTGGGAATTACAGGCACAGAGATCCTTTGCCTTTAAATTCCACTGTTTCATTGGGACCTTTGAGTAAGCATCAAATTAAGTGTTTGACAGGCTGGGGGAAAAAAAAACACACCCCACAACAGCAAAGGACAATAATTCTCCCTTATGCAATCTAGAAAATAATACTATAAAATATTACATCAGCTGTTGGCAGCTGTAGCTTTGCCTGCCTGCTAATTTACAAGTGCTCCAGAGTCCTTTGTAATCCAGCCATTGCTATTTATATTCGTAATGATTTATTTAAGGCCTCTGTGCACGTCAGTAAAAAGTCACCAAAAAAGAAACCAGAATGAGGATTAGGTGGCTGAAAGCGCATCGAATAGGGAAGAATAACTCAACAACGGAACTGAGGCAAAGTTTATACACAGTGAAGAGCTAAAAAAAGAATAAAATGAGAGAATAGCTTTATTTTCAACTCGTCGTACAGGAGGCAGAGTTCCTGATTTTGGCACTAGGCAGTTCCCATCAGGGGCTATTAAGAGCAGGGAAACAGGTGTCTGGTGGCCAGCGAGGAAATGAGAAGCCATGACACCTGAACCGAGATCACAGGCATCTTCCTGATGTTGTGTCTGGAGGAAAAGTCTTAACTGTCTGCTGCCTCTGTTCCTCTTCTGTTTTTCTTCTGGCTGTAGGGGCACCCGACTCTCAGCTGTAAAAACTTTCATTTATTTATAAGATGTTTTTCTGTAGAGAACCGTAATGATGCACGGCAACTTTATTCTGTTCCATGGAAAATGCTAAGTTAAGAAAAAACTGTGAAGGCTTGTGTAGTGGAGCGCAACACTTTCCTGTGTTGAGTCTCTAGGTCATTCTGAAGCAGGGATTTGAGAGGTGTCCCTTAGGATTTGCTGTTATACATGCTGAAATGATCAATCAAGGATAAAAAATGGACTGTTCTCATCTCATAGATCATTTCACAGTGAAACAGTTAAACTCCTGGCTGCTTTCTGAAAAACAGAGATCTGCATTAATAAGGTGACCTTATCAGAGCCACCCCCGGGGGGAAGGGAGGGAGAAAAAAGGTTGTGGAAAGAAAGTGAATCCAATTGTTAATCTTTTTTCCGGGAGACTTGGATTCTTGAATGCAAATTACTTTATATTTAAATTGTGTGAAAGCACAAAAGGTTCATGTCTACAATTGATGGTTATTTCATTAGCTGACTCACGGAGCCTTGCAAATGGTTTCTAGTGTTAACTTTCCTTGAATTTGTTTCCTTTGTTCTCAGCAGATCTTGCAACAGTGATCATTCTGATTAATGTATTCGACACTCTGCTTTACTCTTGATTCACGTTTTTTGCAGCAGTCAGCATTCTGGCCTAGGTAAGGTGAGGCTGTAAGGTGGCTTTTGTGTTTCTCCAGCAGTGCTCATCTGATGGGCTGGCTTCCAGCTGGAGATGAGAGAAGCATGGAGTTCACTGTAATGTACTTTGCATGGTAGCAGCCCCAAACACAAGTTAAAACAGACTTTCATCAACAGATGTAGGATGGTCTCAGCCACATCCCCTGTGACAGCAGATGGGCCCGACATGGGCTCTGTGTTACCAGAACATCAGCTCTGTATCACCACGAGCCTCTCAGGCCAGGTGCACTGGCACTGTGCCTCAGTTGGGATAGGCTTGTGGTTCAGCATGACTCAGTACATCCCCAACCTAGAGTTTGTGTGCTTGGCTTAAAAGCTACAGGTTAAACTCTGCCATATCTCACCTCAGGCACGTGAAAACTGGGTGGCGGAGCCAATAATCAGATGAAGAGAGTGGTTCTTCCTACTCTTAAAATGATGGAGGTACTGACCCACCATTCACCTAAAATATGAGCTTTGACAAGCTGCTGAAGCTTCAGTTAAAGTTTAAGGCAGATCCTGTCCCCCTCACCTACAGAGCTAGACTGAATACCACCACCAGGTGGGTTGGAATCAGATGATCCTAAAGGTCCCTTTCAATGCAAGCCATTCTGTGATTCTATGATTCTACAATTCTATGATTCTATGTAATATAAGCATCAACTTGAAAAAACAGTTCTACAAATCACTTGCTTAATTGCCCTACATATACATTAATCATGTAAACAAGTTACCCGAGGCCTGCAAACTCGTAGTATCCATTGTTTCTTTTTTCTCTCTTTTTTTTGTTTTACTCAGCACACTTTTACTCTCTTCAGAACATTTTGGCATTTGTTGTTACAATCAATCTGCCATTCCCTACTGATGCCTCTTATTTTGCCTCTTATTTGTTGGTTTTCCCAAATCTTTCATCAGTGCCGCAAGCATTACATTGTTCTTCAAACTGCATCAGTTGCCTGGTCCTAAAATACAAAGGCCTTAGTTTCTTCACAAGCCACTTGTCTCCATTACGCTCCTGAAAGTTGCAGCTTCAGGAATCCTATCATGGAAAAATGCCAGGACAAAATGGCTGACAGACAAAAGCGGAGCCTCGTCAATGAAATCAGGAAATGGTCAGACATCACCACCTCCAAGCCATAATGGAAAATGCCACTTGGAAGGTGTTGCTCACGTGCAGGGCATGTGAACTCATCAGAGGACTTTTTACTTTCTTATGAATATTTTCAAACCATTTTCAATTTTTATAGGAAATCTAACACAGAGAGGGGGCTTTGTTTTGGTTGTGAAAATTGAAAACTTGTCTTTTTTTCAGGTTCAGATCCTTAATTTTTTTTTATCTTGATTTTATGTGGTCAACTACAAAAATAAAAAATAAAGGAAGAAAAGGTTTTGAGGGTGACTGTAAGGGAGGCTCAGAAAGAAAAGTGTGGAAAAGTAGGTTATTTTTGCCTCCAAGTCAAATTATGTTTCCTTCTTCCCACTGTTCTGATTCAAGATAATAAATATAAAAGGATATTTTTAGCCTCTTTCTTGGATTTATTCACTTTTTATTAGTAGATGTTTAAAAAAGTGAAATACAGGGATAGATGGGAGAGTATCAGGAAGTATGACAGCTGATGGACACTTGAAACTCAAGAGGAAGGGAATAACTGAATGGCTCAAGCTAAGCCAAATGAAACCAAAGAGTATTGTTCATTTACACTTTTACTTTGAAGTAAAAATCTTTAAACAAATATTTGTTGATAAAATTTGATCAAACTGTTTTTTCACAAAACATGAGTTTGGTACATTATTGGGCAGCTTTCCCAGCTGTTCTGGAAGAATGATTCCGATCTGTTTGCCCAATATAATCAATTGTAAGCATACAAATTTGTTGAAAACATACAAATGTTCGACATGTAAAATATTAAAGAGAGAAGTAGTACTTCCTTCCACTTAGTTTTTGCTCTAAGTACTTTTTTTTCAATGCCAAATGGTAGACTTTCTGAACACTGTGACAGAGAGCTGTTACTTGTGAACAACAGTTTCAATGGTTTTAGTTGAGTTTTAGCTTAATGTATGAATCCCACGTCCTTGCTGTCACGAAATCTCCATTTTACCACTTTTGCAATATTGCTGGCATATGTCTCCAGCTGTCTGTTGCTGACATGGAATTGCTTGTGATTATCTGACGCTGAGCTGTTCTGCTCTGTTTTTGTGTTTTTAATCTCTGCAACAATACCTGAACATGCTTTGCAGATCGTGATTATTGGGGCAGAATAGAGTTGTCTTTGAATTTTACTGTCCTACACAGAACATTGGAAATTCTAATGATCTTTATATCCATATTGAATGTGAACTAGATTTTTTTCTGATTTCATAATTTAACATTACAGACTGTTGACTTATTGACTACAACATTAGCATTTTCCAGATTGGCAGACAAATTGCCTTGTAGGAGTGCCTACATGTGTATTTATATATCATCCAAAGGTTGAAGTATAGAATATATTTTAATTGCCTAAATATAACTTGGTAAATCATATATCAAAATTTCCAAACTTAAAAGATCGAAATTAAATACTGAAACACATGTTACTTTCCCAAACAGAAATGCTGTTTACTGAGAGTATTCCACTGATGTCACCAAATGGCATCCCAAAGACATAGTTGCCATTTTAGAGGAGTTTTTAAGATGAGGAAATTCCAATATTCTTCTTATGAAGACTAAGTATAGAGTTTAAATTGATCTTGGTATTTCAGTGAGGTCCACAATTAGAAAAAAAACAATTAGTGGTGCATTCATGTATCAACCATCTTTTTTGTTTACAGTCGGAAGACGTAAAAAACCAAAACCCAAACAATCCCAAACATGTAATGCAGTGTAAGACATAGTAAGTATGCTGCCTGACTATGTTTTGTCAGGGGAAACATAACCTTGGAAGTATTTAAGGCATTTAAAAGCAAGTCTAATTGTTAGTCACATTTCTTACTTCCCACTTCAGCAACACTTTTCTCTAGAACACAGACCCCCAAGATAAATTGCTGCAGAATAATAAGCTTCCCTCAAATCAGCTGGTTTACAGTAACTTCCCATGTGCTCTTACAATTGAAAAATGGAAGTTAATCCAAGGTAGTTTGCTCTCAATGGAACACATCTTTTACCCTCCAGTAGCTTGGTCAGCTGCTATGCTTCTACCTTTACAAGTGATCAATAAAGAAGTCAACTAGACTATTATACATTGAGCCTAAGATTCAGAGAAACATATTCTTTCCTTGGGGCTTTGACCCAGGAAATCAAGTTTGTGCAGATAAAGAAAGGGACGTTTGCACAGAGTGGGTGTCTGAACCCCCTCAGCCAGATAAGGGACCCAAAGCCAGGGATGTGACTTGTGCAGTTGGGAAGTATGTGATAAGAGATGGGAGATAACATCATGCTGCACTCCCAGCCTTGCTGGCCAATTGGTAAGGATCTCTCTCTCAGCCTGTTTTGAAAGGAGGTTTGCATCTATACATACACATTCAGTTCAGAATTTCAGGCTGTGAAAGTAAGAAGATGGAGGTATCGTCTTGCAGACCTCGCTCCATGGAGGATGGGATTTCAACAAGTGTGCTCCACGGTTTCTACAGATGGGATTGTGGCAGCTTTCACACTGAGCACGAAGGTATTTAAGAGAGAGCTCTGCTGGGTCAGGTGATAACTCTCTGGGATTTCTTGGACTGAAATGCTGCACGTTTAAGGCCTACCACATGCCTTTCTGGGTCCAACATTTCTTTGAGCCCCTTTCACAACATGAAGTGTAAACAGGAATGGTTACTGACTCTTCTTTGAGATGAACAGATTTAAAAAATAATACTGCAATAGTGGTCAGGAGTTATTTCAGCGAGTTTTGGACAGACCATGGAAAATTAAAATGTTTGTGTCATGCATAATGCGTAAAACCAGGGAAATATATCTCTTCTTTTTTTTTTTTTTGTATCTCCTCTGGTTTTGGATAAAAACTGTAGGTTTGCTTTATATTCATGTTCACTAAAACCTGTGGTTATTCTCAGTAGTAACACCTTTGCTTGTAATATAATCCTTGTTGTCTCCCCACCTATCTTATCTTTTCTATTTTATTACCTCTTTCATTTACTGGTAAATAAAAAAGGAGTGAATTTGGAAGATATAGGCCATTTGGAAGAACTGCTCTGTGTATCATATCAGAGAGTTTGGAAGATTATGGAAATATTTACAGCTCCAAAAGAGTCAATCTGTACACCAAGATTGAATTTAGGAATGGACATAAGCCCTCTGTACTCTAGCTGTTCTGGAAAGACTGGTTTTGCAATATTTTATGGCCTCAGAATGGGAAAACTAGTTATGATGAATTTAGCAAAGTCTGTATACTGCATTGCTCCACCGTTTCTTATTTTCATTGATATTATTTTTTCATCAGTTTGGACAGCGTAGTATCTGCAGACAGTGTATGCTCAAAATATTGGATTGCTGTGTTTTTGCATACAAACCTTATAAAGAAAAAGAAATACCAGACTGTGTGTACAAGCATCAAAATTTGATTACATCCAGGATCTAATCTTAATATCACACCATCCTCACTGAAAAGCATTGCAAGAATATTCCAATTCATATTCAGAATGGTGTGTTTCTCTGCAGTCATTCTGCGGAATTCTTATTCCTACCAGGAGAATATCAGTATATTGAACTGAATAAAAATGTGTACATTAAATTGGTTATTCAAATGTCCAGCTTTGATGTTGGTGGAAAATTTAAGCAGAAGGCAATATAACCTGAGTTTTGTTTTATTGATAAGAGGCTAATGTGAGTTACAAAACAGGAAAGAATGAGAAGTTGTATAATACGCTGAAAATGTGAAAAAAATGCAGATTTCAGTTATTAGCTTTCATAGCTGTATTTGCATAGAAATATACTAATGGCTGGAAGACATTTCATGCATGAGCTTGATAGAGCGTCTTTAAACACATTCATGTTAGAAGAGTGCTTAAAGGGAACCTCAAACTTGAAAATTCCCCTTTGTTTAAAAACAAAAACAAAAACAAAACAAAATGAAAGAAAACAAAACAGCTACTATAGTTTCTCTAGGGTATTTCAGTACAAGACTTTTCTTTATGAAACAAAGCTTTCTTTGTTATGAGGAATACAGCGACAGCCCATGAAGGGCCCCCTTTCTGATCACACTTGAAAAAAGATCCTGATTCTCCTGAATGTTAAATATTATTGTACAGTAGGTGCTGTGGAAAATGCTACCTTTTGTGGAAAATACTAGCAAAGCATGAAGTCCCCTGGGGATTCAAATGCCTCTTGTGCTCTCGGTTTCCTATGCCATTTTCTGTTCTGAGGGAAACAACTTCTAAGTGGGGCAAAGATGAATGCCAATTTTCTTTGCTATGTGAGATAACAAGAGTTAAGCCGCCTTGAAGAACTAGAACAATTCCTGTCTGTTATAGTTAACATGTTACAAATTTCTGGGAGTTAGGTGACAGCAACTCGTTCCAGTTAATGTTTGTAGGTTGATGGGTTTTGTTTTCACAGAATCACAGAATCACAGAATCACAGAATTGCAGGGGTTGGAAGGGACCTCAAGAGATCATCGAGTCCAACCCCCCTGCCAGAGCAGGTTCCCTATAGCAGGTTGCACAGGTAGGCATCCAGGCGGGTCTTGAATATCTCCAGGGAAGGAGACTCCACAACCTCCCTGGGCAGCCTGTTCCAGTGCTCCGTCACCCGCACTGTGAAGAAGTTCTTCCGAAGAAGAACTTCCAAGAAAGTTTTGTTTCGTTTTAATTCACCTCCCAGTGCAGAGCACTTCAAAACTCATAAATGATGATGTCTGGTCTTAGTAGGAGTGGGGAGGTTCACAGAGTATAGCAAAGGTTTGCTTAGCAGTGACCACTTGCACGTTCTGTTACCAGCAGTTTTGACATACAGTTTGCCAACTGTAACAAATTATGTTCTATTAATTTAAATTTGGTTATTAACAAGACGCAGCTGAGCAAAGCTTTTTTTTTTTTTTTTTTTAATATTCCACAGATTATCCCATTCTGTTATTTCCCATTGACCTTCCACAACAGGGATTTTACAGGCTCACATTAGCTGAGCTTCTTCAAAGGAGCTGTTGGCCCATCTCCAACTGTGACTTTCATTAGAAGTAGAAAAGTTGATCTTCTCTTCTGAAGTGGTGAGATGTGAGCACTAAATCCTAAAAGTACTTTCTAAAAACTCACTTCATACTGAACTATAGCTAGCCCTGAAAGGGATTAGAGAAAGAAGAGTATAAATTAAAAAAGTAGTGGGTTGTGAAAATGTATCACTTTAAGCAGTTTTGATCCTGTCCTCACTTAAGCAACCCCATTCCTGATTATGATGGCGATTGTCAAGAACCTTACAAAAAAATAGAACACATCTCTAGAGTCTGTCCCATCTCTGAAATCAGACTTTCAAAGGGAAGTGGAAGTGTTGAGTACACGGAGGTACCATTCTGGAAAAATGCAGTTGGTAGCAGTTGTCTTGATTTTCTTCTGCACGTATCCCATATTACTTGTGTGAACCTCCCAAGCAGAACTGGCCTATACAGAAAAGGGCTGTGGGATTGTTCTCCCTGCCAGTATGAGATATAAATGCTGGTTCAAGACAGGACAGCGCTGTACAGATGTGAGAACATAAAGAAAAATGGAAATATTATGAAATAGGGTCATGAGTACTGTCTTTCTTAGAATCTCTGTCTAAAGCATAATATAATCATGAGCAATGTGTAGTAATTCTAATTTTCACTGAAGCCAGAAGGTTACGTAGAGTTTAGTCCTTCCCAAACTGAAGTCCCTTTGTTATATAAGGTATGGAAGGAATCAAATTACTGCAGTGGTTTGAAATGTATGTATGTAAAGCTACTCCTACGGTCATACTAGAAAAACGGCTACAAAAAGCCAGGAAAAAAGTCTGGTTTAAATAAAAGAAAGGAAAAATTCAAATCAAATTTCCAGAGTTCCAGATAGAGTGAAAATATGTGGGCTGAAGCCATCAGTGGATGGTAGTAGCAGTAAGATCGTTAGGACTGCAACAGCAGCGATCTGTTCAGCGCAGTTCTTGAAGATGGTGGCAGTGGTACCAAACAGGCATATTTTAAAGGTGAGTCCTCACATGAGTCACCTCAGAGAAAATGCTGTCTTCCCTACTTTCCTCTCAGGCAAGAAGTTTCTAGTGCGAAAAGCAGCACGCTGCCTGAATACAGAGGATGGTGTTTAGCAAGATTTTGCATGGTATGCAGCAGGGTACAAGCTGGAAGTCGCAACGATTTGTGGGACCCAGCTTCTGGCTCCCACTGAGCAAAGAAGTGAGTGAGAGCGGGGAGAGCTGCTGCCCCGTGCTGAGGCGAGATCATGCTAACTACCAGCACCTTCTGAGTCCTGCAGACTTTCTATGACCATGTTCAACCTGCAATTTGGAAAACGAAAATACAGTCTGGCACCCATTCTTGAAAGGTTGCCAGTCCCAGATCTATACATAGCATAGCCTGTCAGAAAGGGAAAGATAAGTATCTTGCAGGCCAGTATCCACAGCAGCAGGCGTTGGAATTTTGTATTTTCAATACAGACAACAACCCAAAGAACATAATTATTTATTTTCCACCTTTATAATCATAATAATAACCTTTAGATTAGAAATATTCAGCAGTTAATGACTAGCCAGCATTTTCTTTGGCCCTCGCTTTCTTGAGCCAGCCATTAACAGCAAGCACCTTCTCCAGAGGTCACTTGCTTAAACATTACCTTGTCGTGCTACGGAATATACCAGCTACCTCTGGGAAATAAATGTCTCCTGTGCAAACAGATCCATAAAGTGTTCCTTAGGTTTTGTTTCTTTGAAAGAATATTCCATTAGGACATGCCAGTCTAATGTAAAAGAAGATTGAGCTGTATCCTCAGCCCCAAGAAAGGTTAAACCACTCTCAGGAATTGGAACTAAACAGCCTTGCAGTGCTGCTTTTCCTCTTCTGGGGATGGTTTAAGACCACAGATTTCAAAAGATTAAATCTCAAGAATTTATCTGTGTAATCTTGGTTCCCATACCATCCCCTTGGTACTGGAACACTGGAGGTGATGCTTAAAGCAGAGCGTTGCAGTGATGTCTTCAGTTAAAAATTACTGAAAAAGCTGGAGTGGGACGAACCTTACGGACTGTGTCTTGCTGTTTAGATTCCCCTCTTCCAGCCACCCTCTCCATTTTAAAATGCCAAGAAGTTGTTTATGGCTTTGTCCATAGGAAGATGCATTTACACCTGGAAATGACTTTATCTTGCACTTTATCATAAGAGGTAAAGTGAGATACTATGGAATAGATCAATTTGAGGTATTTTCTGACCACCTGATAGATCATATTCTCAGTCAAAATTTAACCAGATTATGAGTGGATTGAATGTGTACATACTTCAGCCTCTGAACAGTCTTCAGTTCCTGGTGTTGTTAAGAGTTGTTCTTTATGACTTTAAACGCTATTGTTAAAATACAGCAAGTTATCTAATTGTGAACATATCTTCCATGGTACATTTGAGCTTTAAAGCAATTGTTTAAGAAGTGTATTGCTTGGAAAACAAATAAATTCAGAAGACAACAATAAAATGTTCTAGATCATATACTTAATGTGTAGGGACTCCTAGTAGTAGTCCAGAATACAATTATTGCTGAGTAGTCAGGAAGTAGTGAAGCCCCTCCACGTGAATGGGGAAACAAAATTGGAATTTCTTCATCGTAGATTTAAAATCAATATGGTGTCCCTCGAGGGTTTGGTATTAAACATGGAAGTAATGTGACTGATGAGCCTAATTTTAATGTTTTGCTGTGGAAGAGATTTAGCACCTGCGTAACTATTATTGGTACCATTAGCTTTTCATTTTGTATCTTTATGAGAAAACACAAGAGTGCACATCAAAACAGCAGGCATCAGCTTTTGCTTTAACATGCTTTTTACTTTTCAAGAAAAACAGCAGCAGAAAAATATGAGTTGTGTTCCAGGAAACAGCCACTCACAAGTCCCACAAGGGCTGGGGATGTGCTCTGCGGTTTCCTCGCTCTTGCAGTGACATTTTTACTTTTTAAACCGAGGCTTCATTTGTATTTTGAAAGTGTGACAATCTCCTTCTCAGCAGGGTAGCATTGTTTCTAAAAGGCTGAAATTGCTGAAGGATTTTAATCTGGTGAGGATCCAGTCATTCCCTTAACAATGTGTTTTAAAACCTAGACCTGCGAAATAGCTTGACATCTTTCAACTTCAGGCCATGTTCTCTGGCCAGTGAGCGCTCAACCAACTGGCTAACTGTGCAGAAATGAGGGAGGTCTGAAGGAAAGGAGTGCTGATATTGTGTATTCTGTGCTTAATCTGATCTTTTCCTCTGCTTCACAGCCTCACCAATGCAAATTATTTTTAGATTTCAGAGCCAGAAATTAACACAGTTCCTCGCAGGCAGAAGAGAAATGTATGGGATCGTTATTAATTCTTTAGCATTATAATGCCTTCTGGCTCAATGCATGTGCTGGGGACAAAGTGTAAACACACATTTATCATCCCGACCCTTAATCTGTTCCCAAAAATGTCCTTCAACGGAGAGCTGTGAAACAGCTTTTCTAAAGGATTCAAGACCTTTTTCTTTGCCGCTGACACAAAGATCTTTACAGCCTCTGCTGTAACTGAACCTTCAAATGTAAAATGTTGGAAATGCCAGTTTAGAGTGTTCCATTTTGAAAACAAAAAAGAAAATAAAAAAAACCCACACTGATGCTAGTTGCCTTTGAACAAATGCTTCTTGTTTTCTTTCATTGGGGCAAATTACCCCAGGCCTCCTTGGTAGCTGAAGAGATCTTTCCTCCTCCACGTCTACCCTAATGTTTGTGTCCTCAGCTTCTCTTAGTTTCTCGTTTCTCGATTTTTGTTTTCCTTTCCCTTGACAGCAGTCTTAGATGTCGCTAATAGGTTTCAGTTGCAGAGGAAATACAATCCCAATCAGATTCAGCGTACCGAACCCCTCACTAGCCACTGAACTTAGTGGGACAAATTTAGAAGTGTCCATGGAGTAATTTGGCCATCAGTCTGTCCTGCCATCTTTCTGCAGCTCCTTCTACCTCCACCGCAACACGAGGTAGAAGAGACAGGATCGCTACAGCAGCTGCTATTGTTTGATCAGCAACACAATCTTTGCTGGAATTTCATTTCCCTCGCAGCTTCGCTACTAGAATACATTTGTCATCCATACTTTGTAGCAGACTTCTATTTGCCTGTAATTACATACCAGTCTGGCAATACTTTATTGTTAACATAAAGTACTGGTGTTTAAATCCCCAATCTTAAACTGAAGTATTTGCAAAACTCTGTAATTGCTAAAATAATAAAGCTGCCATTACTGTACGGGAAGTTTACAGCCTGTTACTGAAATACTTGTACCAGCCTAACTCTACCTGTATGCATTCCTTACGATTTCACAGCTTAAGAGACAGACTTCTGAGCTTCCAATGCCTTCACACAACGGCTGAGGAGGAAGGGATCTTGTGGATCCCTCCCAGCTCAGGATATTCTGTGAATCTATGACTTCATGATTTCTGGATGTCATTCTGTCCATTAATCTCCTTCTCAAGCAGGGCCACCTGGAGCTGGAAGCCCAGCACCACGCACTGACATGGATATCTGCTGAGTTATGTCAGAGACTCCATCGTCTCTGGGCAGCCTGTTCCAGTGCTCAGCCAAAACTTTACTTCTTTCCAGGTTGTGGTCTTTTCTCATGTACTAAGAAATCCGTAAAAGACAGCTAAGAAAAAGAAGTTCAGCGTGGTTAAACTCAGTGTAACGGGTTGAGATACCACTGCAGATGTTTATGGATTTGTGAGCTAGAGGAGATAAAGTAGTTTGGTTCCATTTTGCGTTGGCTTTCTGCAAGCAGAACAGTGGTGCCCCTCTCTTGCTGCTCGGTACTCCTTGTGCTGGTGCTGGGCCTTTGCTCCATTCTCCGCTCTGTTGGACTGGGTGGGCAGAGCAGACCTCAGCACTGGAAACCCAGGTAAGATTTAGCAATGCCCCTACTTTGCTATTATTTTTTTTTTCCATAGAGGAAGCTCGAAACATCCATACAGAGTATACACGTGCCCCCAACACTTGGGAATTTGTGCTGAAGTGTCACGGTCCCGCAGCTTTGTTTTCATGCACAGAATTTCTTTATTTGGGAGACGGAGCTTTGAGCTCTTCCAGCAGTGGTCACGGGATGGAACCAGCGGTGAGCCTCTGCTGGTTGAGCACTGCCCTGAAGACTTTCACATAAAAAATGCCCCTTGGGCTGTGCAGGTGCTGGGCAAACAGGTGCGGTTCCGCGGTGCCGCGTGCCCGCGGGCTCTTCTCGCCCAGCGCCCGCAGCCCGTCCTCGTCCCGCCCCACGGCGCG